>PVKM010012214.1:0-32098 GCA_004027735.1 Carollia perspicillata | reverse complement strand
GCCACATAGGGACTTTTTTTCCTTTATTTATTTTTTTAATTTTAACTGTTGTTCAAGTACAGTTTTCTGTTTTACTCCCATCCCAGTCCACCCCCCTCAGTCCTCCCCACCTCCCTCCCATTTCCACGCCCCTTAGGTTTTGTTCATGTGTCCTCTATACTTGTTCCTGTGATCCCTTCCCCTTTTCCCCTGAAATTCCCTCCCCTCTCCCCTCTGGTTACTGTCAGCCTGTTTTCTATTTCAATGTCTTTGGTTATATTTTGCTTGCTTATTTGTTTTGTTGTTTAGGTTCCTGTTAAAGGTGAGATCATATGATATGTGTCTTTCACCGCCTCACTTATTTCGCTCAGCATAATGCTTTCCAGTTCCACCCATGCTGTTGCATAGGGTAGGAGCTCCTTCTTTCTTTCTGCTGCATGGAATTTCATTGTGTATATGTATCATAGTTTTTTGATCCATTTATTTACTGATGGGCATCTAGGTTGCTTCCAACTCTTGGCTATTGTAAATTGTGCTGGTATGAACATTGGGTGCATAGGTTCTTTCGGATTGGTGTTTCAGGGTTCTTAGGATATAATCCTAGCAGTGGAATTGCTGGGTCAAAAGGCAGAGTTTTTTAAAGAAGAGAGTGGAGGTGTGGCTAAGCAGGAACACACGTCCCTGTGCAGCTGTCCTGTTAACAAAGAGGCCAGATTCAAAACACAGTTCATGCCCACTGAACTCAGCAGGGCAGGAAAATTAGAAGGCTTCATGGTGAAGAGATTGTGGAGCCCCACCTAGTGCTGCTGGCAAGAGGGGGGCTGTGCAAAGAATGGAAGGTTTTGGTCTGAGCCTCGTGTGAGAGCAGCAAGCTAGGAACCAAGCAAACTAGTGTAGAGAGCCTGAGATTCCTTCCAGCCAGGCAGGACCACTCCAACTGCAGTGTACAAACCTATGGGAGGGGGAAGGCATGCCCGCCCCTCCACCTGCAGGATTGCAAACTTCGCAGAACAGTAAGACCAAACTCCCCACCCTGCGAGGTGCATATCCACAAGGGAAAGAAAGAGAATTTCCAAAGGAGCCCTTTATGAATTCTTATCAGACACTATGCTGGCTCCTCCTTGCTGGCTATTCCACTGAAAACAGCACAGCAGAGAGATTAGAAACTGGCACAGCAACAGGTATTCAGGGCCCCACCGAACCTTGGCTCTTAGAGTTGCCGTCAGCACAAAGCAGTGTTATTTCCTACATTTCACCTTAGTCTTCATGGTCAGAGTGTAAGCTCTGTATCAGGGACTCTATTAAAGTTTATAGCCCTCAGGCAAGAGAAGCATCAGTACATAAATGGTGGCTAAAATTGGCTGTGAAGTGAAAACTTGCTGAAGTTATACGGTAGTCACAGCACAAAAGTTAGTTGGTCATTGAAAATCCTATTGAAGTTTTTGAGGTATCATTACTTTTCAAGCATGATCATTTCTATAGCTTAAGGGTAAGAATCTTAAACTATTGAAAAGGAAATTGTTTTAAATATGAAAACATTATCTGATAGTAAATAGAATTAAAAATGTATGTTTTCCTATATTCATATAGGCAATATTCTGCTGGGAAGCAAATTAAAAGACATAGAAGTGCTTTGTAGCCAGGTATGTTTTACTATAAAACAACACAAATAAGGAAACAAAGAAAGAAAAAAGGGAAAAAATGAAACAGCTCTGAAAGTGTTTTTAGATTTCTAGTAAATTAATTCTACAATCTAGAATTGAGTTGATCTTAGTAAATTATTTGTGAATTACAAGTGACAAGTGGTCAAAACAGATAATTTTGTTTTTTTTTTCTGTAAAGAAAACTGACATTTTACCAGGTATCATGAGATTATCAGTTAAAATAACTTTATAATTAATATTAATATCTATTTCTTCTTCAAAGTTATCTTGGAATTTAGGGTTGCTTCCATTTTTGTCTAAATTATAAGACCAAGTTTTCATGTATATACATTGAGAATCACAATCCACAAGCGTTTTTAATTTAATAAGGATCACATTTTACCGATAAATCAATTTAGAGCAGAATTTGTGTTTTTATGCTTTTTAGTCTTATAAGCCATAAAAATGGCATTCCCCTTTATTACTTAGGACTTTTTAAGCTTTTTTCAAAATGTTTTCTTTTCTCTTTGGTGGCATTGCATATGTATTGAGAAATTTGAGGCTAGATATTTTAAAACTATTTTTAATAGTAGTTTTATATGTTAATTTTGTTATTTATTGCTTACATGTAGAAAACTATTAATTTTAGGTATTGACTGAGTATACAACAACCTTATCAATTCTCTTATTAATTCAAATACATTTTTTAAGGTTTTATTTATTTATTTTTAGAGAGAGGGGAAGGGAGGGAGAAAGAGAGGGAGAGAAAGATCAATGTGTGGTTGCCCCTCATGTGGCCCCCACTGGGAACCTGGCCTGTAACCCAGGCATGTGCCCTGACTGGGAATGGAACCGGTGACCTTTGGTTTACAGCCTTCGCTCAATCCACTGAGCTACACCAGCCAGGGCTCAAATAATTTCTATTTAAATTCTATTTAAATTATAACTAGATATATGCCATGCAAATATGAACATTGAAAATGTTATTTATTTCTTTGTAATTATTATTTTTTCCTTTTATTGACTTATTATTGGCTAGTTACTCTATTAAAATATTGAAGAATAGTGGTATTGGCAGTCATGTTTTTCTCATTCTAATAAAAATTTCAAAACAAAATATTTTAATATCTGACTATCGATTTTTGTACTATTTTCTCTTTGAAATTTGGTGAGATTTTTTATTATAATGATGTTTGTTTTTATCTTTACTTTTGCATCTATTCAGATGTTTATTTTATTATCATATTGAATTACACTGGTTAACTTTTCTATATTAAATCAAACTTGTATTTTTGGAATAAATTCAAATTTGTTGAGCTATACTCCTGATTTATATATAAGTCTGATTTGCTAATAGTTCTTTCAGATATTTGCATTTATATTCTGAGAAGTTTAGCTGGCGTTATTTCCCTTTCTCTTGTTTTTTTTCTGTGTAATATTTATATAGTTATATTTTTATAAATCTGTTCATTTCAGCTAATCATTCAAATAATAGTATAAACATATCCAAATAATCTCATTATATGTCTATAGGATATACAGTGACATACTTTTTATTTCTTTTTTACATTTTTTTTAATTTTAATTGTTGTTCAAGTACAGTTTTCTGTCTTTTACTCCCATCCCAGCTCACCCACCCAGCCCTCCCAACTCCCTCCCATTTCCACTCCCCCTAGTTTTGTTCATGTGTCTTTCATACTTGTTCCTGTAAACCCTTTCCCTTTCCCCCTGAAATTCCCTCTCCTCTCCCCTTTGGTTACTGTCAGCCTGTTCTCTATTTCAGTGTCCTTGGTTACATTTTGTTTGCTTGTTTGTTGTTGTTTAGGTTCCTGTTAAAGGTGAGATCATGTGGTATTTGTCTTTTACCACCTGGCTTATTTCACTTAGCTTAATGCTTTCCTATTCCATCTATGCTGTCACAAAAGGTACTTTTTATTTCTTATAAAGGTATTTTGTCTCTTTTTTTCTTGTTTAGCATGTAGTTTAGCATGTAGTTTATTAATTTTATTGCAAATGTTCAGAGAAACACCTTCAGCTCTTTTAAATTTTCTCTCTAGCCTGCTTTATTTTTCTATTTTATTAATATGCTTTTATCATTATTTCACTATTGTATTTGTTTTCTTTTTTGTTATAATTATTATTGCTTCTTGAGATGGAAGCTGAAATTTCTGCATTTCAGCTTTTTAACTTGTTAAATACATGAATTAGGTCTGTATATTTCTCTGTAAGAATTTCTTTAGCTACATTCCATAGAATTTGGTGTGTCATATTTTCATTATCATTCAGTTCAAAATATTTTCTAATTTGAGCTATGTATTATTTAATAGGATGTTGCCTGATTTCAAATAATTGAGTATTTTTTAAAATTATCTTTGTTATTTATTTCTGTGTAAATTCTACTTTGATCATAACAGGTTCTATGAGAGTCCAAGCTTTTGAAATTTGCTGGTGTTTATTTTATGACCAGAAATTGTAAGTTTTGGTAAATATGTCATATTACCTAAAAATATTATCTGTAATGGTAATCAATACTGAACTACAATTACTTAGTTTTTTCCCCCCAAAGGTTATATGTAATAAACTAAAATGCAGAAAGAAAGTCATTTCCATTTCAAACATGATTATCTACCCTAAAAAAGTCAATTATTTGAATTGTCTTAGAAGAAATTTGGTTTTATAAAACATAAATATATGGAAGTTTACCATTTTCTTAATAACTTGTTTAATGGACACAGGTTTTGTGCTACCACAGATCTGCACAGCTTATCTGCCTCCATGGGCCTAGCTGGAGAGAAGCCTTAGGGATTATTCACTGTATTATGATCAGTAGACCCTGATGTCTTTCGGTGTTCATGTTTCTACCCCTAAAAGGGGCCCACAAGGTCAGTGAAACCTGTAAAAGGGGATTGGCTGCAAATCAGATCTGTGGGCCTGGTTTCCCTAAAAGATTCAGGTCACATGATCTCATTAACTTCCCACAAGAAAACAGTTGAAGGAAATAAGCATTTTTACATTATTTGCCAAGTGATTAACTACATATATTCAAGAGTTAACTGATGAGAAGGAAAGCTGTAAAATTAGGATGAAATACAGACGCAAATGTATCTGATTTGAAGGTGAAAAATTAAAAATAACATGGTGTTAAAATAAATTTGGATTTGCTCATAAAAATAAAATAAAATAAAATAAAATATAAACAGTAATTATCAATTGTTACTTTGCTGGTTCCCACCTAATGAAGCAGGCCGCTTAGTGTAATGTCTCTGAGAAGTTCCACTCCTGTGCACTGTGACCACCATGGGTCAGTGCACCTGCAGCAGGTATGATGCAAGCAGAGGCTTGATGAGTCATTACATTGGATGTTTGTCATCTTTGTGCCACTTCCTCTTGGACTCACTCAGCTTGTACCCCCATTTGGTGAGATGTCCAAGCTACAAAGCAGTCCAGTAGCTGAGTACCATGGTACTCTGGTTAGAGCCTTGACTAAGCTCTCCAATGATAGCAAACCCTAACTGTCAGCACTGTGAAGGGGCTGTCTTAAATATTTCAGACCTGTTGCACTCCAGGATGACTGCAGCATCAGGCAACATCAGGTGGAGTAGAATAGCCCACCTGAACCCAGTTAGCCCAGAAACAATCAAATGATCTATCCTATCTATCTTGTCAATCAATTATCTACCCATCCATCCATCTAGTAATCTAAATAACTACCTATTTACCATATACCTCAACAGGCTTTTCCTTGTGAGGACTTTAAGGCCTATTTTTCTTAGTGTTGTACTGATTCAATAAATGCCCTTTGAGAGCTCACTCTGTGCCAGGAATTTGTGCCAAGTAGAGGAATATAGGCATAGATGAGCTAATCATGATCAGTGTCAGCAAAAGGAGCCTAGTTTAGTAAAAATTTAATGTAAAATAAATAATTTTTATTATAAGATTGAGAATTGGCACTGATAAAAGTTATTTTGTTTTCAGATTAAGTCTGCGTTACAGAAAGTTGCCTCTGGCTACTCTAAAAAGATTGGAGGAAGCAAGAGTAGATATCACAAAGGCAGGCATAGGAGGTCCTATTACCTTGACACCCCTCTCCTACTAGGCCTCAGTACTGGGATGCAGAGTTGAGGAAAAGCAGTCCTGCTACGTTATTATCCAGCAGTGGGACTGATGCATTTCAGCATATTTTCTGATCCATTATCTGGTTTCTAGTTTTGTTTGTAATCTTAAAAAATTCTAATTTCTGTCTCTTCCTTTCAATACCTTTTAAGTTCTATGTAGCACCATGAAAAATACATGTGAAACAATATTTATTGAATAAGCAAATGGATGAATGTGCTTTTCCTAATGGATTGCACTTTCTGGACCTAAATTTGCTAGAACCTACAGCATATTTTGGATATTAATTTTGTCCCCTAAGATGCTGTCAGTACAGTGAGGCTTGGCTACAAAATTAGTTCTCACTGTCCCATCAACTATTCTAAAGTCCCTGTCTTGCTACTTGTTTTGATTTGAAGTGCCAATGTTATTTGTGTTTAAAACAACCTGACTCTTCACATTTTTCATGAATATTATACAACTATACTTTAACACCACTATTATGTAACACTTTACATTTCTATGAGAATTATTACTACAATAAAATATGTCCATCTACCTATCTTAGCCATCTGCTTATCTTGAAAACATAGCATTGCACACTACTTCTTGCTCTTCCTAATAATTAGTTTGCCTATGATTATGTAATAAAAATATGCTATACATGATATGTGCAAAATAATTCCACAGAGGTACTGTTATGTATCTTGATTCACTGATGATGTACATGTGAAATTATCAACATAGAATATATGTTATAGAAAGTACAAAAATGCTGTTAATCTCACATATAGTATGAGCTCAAATGGTGTGTGCTTCTGTATTACTTAAGCTGCTTATACCGACTGCACTCCAGTAATTTAAAATAGCTATGCTTATTTAAATCTAATTTTACACCATAAATGTATTTCTAGACTGAATTATTTATGTCTCTGTTCACAAACAACATTTCAATACATTATACAGTCAAGTTAGAAGAGAATATCCATATGAACCATCATTTCATAGTAATATTTATATAAGGTATTTACAGTAAAAGTAGGAGTCTCATTATATTTATCTTCTCTGTCATTTCTCCAAGAATTTAGCAGTGAAAAATGTAAATAAGCTGTCAGTCTATTAACAATATTTAAAAACAATGATTGCAAGTTTGTGATTCTAAAAGTATGCAGTAGAAATATAGTAAAATATGTTTCTGTATTTTATCCAAAAAGTAGTTTAAGTTTGAAAAGAACCTGCCCACTAAAAGTTATCTCTTGCCATTGGACTTATTCTCATTAGAAATAATAATATATCATTAGGAATTAACATTATAAGATATTTTGCTACCTTTCTCCCACTTACAACCATGAGTATCGAGGATGTATTTTATTTTTTAATATCAAGTGAAAAATTGTTTTGGTCATCAGTGTAACCCACCATATGCTTTGTTCTTCTTCCAGGTACAATTCAGGATACTGTTTTCCTACCCTCATAATGCTCTCTGTGGCCATGTGACTATATATCATCAAAGTCTGAATGAAAGAGAATTAAATTACTTGCAGGTGGAATTTTTAAGAACTAGAGAATAATGTATTATTCCAGCATTTTCACCCTTTCTCCATGGAGAACAGTAGTGCTCATATTGTAGCTTGTCTGTCATTCTGGGTTTCCTGGTAGCGATACCACGGAATTGTCATGGACATGGAGAAGGGTATAGGAGGGTTAACGGTGAAGGGTAGAGACTTGACTTGGATGGTGAACACACAATATAATGTACAGATGATATGTTGTGGAATTGTGCATCTGAAACCTGTATAATTTTTGTTAACCAGTGTCTCTCCAATAAATTCAATAAAAAAGAAAAAAAGGCATCATGGTACTAAGTCATAGAGTTTTGAAGTTACTTGTTACAGTAGAAATATTTATCTCAGTTCATAAGAAAAATTAACCTCAATATTCCCTATTCTCACTTCTCCATATATCAGCATGCATCCTTACTTAGTAGGAGATGTCATCACGAGCTTTCCTAACTCTTGAATTCTTACTGCATGTGATATAATAGTTCTAAGTGATGCACAGTCATGAAAGAGAGCATAGGTATAACCATGCCAGAAAATGGGGTTGTTGAACCAAACTGAAGCCCAAGTGCACTCCCACTTCAGCCTTGACACATCTGGCCACTTAAGAAGAGTTACAAGAAGACTTGTATTTTCCCCATGCAACATAATTATAAATGATAGAGTTCTAACAATCTGTCTTTCATTAAGAAGTGTATGGCATAAAACAAATAAGTCCATATCCATCTTTAGAGTTTGAAGGGAGTAATGGCACAAGCATGACAGCATAAAATAGCACAAATAGAGTCATTAAAAAAAAGAATTAATATTCATTAATTTAATAAATTACTTAACATTGTATTTTAAGCGACTTTTTAAAACATATTAAAAAGAAATGTAAAGATCACTTTAGGGTCCTGTGAAAACATGAAGGGCTTTACATAAATATTAGTTGAAGAAACAGAAGAAAGAAAAAGAAGGAAAAGAAGGGAAAATAAAACAAGAAGGGAAGTGAGTGAGAGACAGAGAGAGAGAGAGAGAGAGAGAGAGAGAGCGAAGCAGCTATAGGAGAAGAATTCACCTTTTCTGAATTATGTAGTCTGTACAATTGGGCATCAGTGTAATTTGCGCTGTATTTGTCACTACAGCCGTGCCCTTGAGGTCTTACCGTTCTACATAATCTAGTAGCCGGGAACAGTGATTAGAGGCAGGAGCATCATGACCTCCTACTGCGTAAAGAAAACCATCACACGTGGCTACTCCAACACCTCCTCTTCTCTTACACATTGGAGCACACATGTTCCACTTATTTGTATGAGGATCATAATACTCCATGGAACTCAAACACGAACTTCCGTCACGACCTCCAACCGAATACAGCCTGAAAAACACAATTGGAAAAACATGATTTAATCATACAGTATGGATGACAAGATGTAGAAAAAGAAAAGTCCTTCAAAAATAAATCTTAATTGCAGTGTGAGCCTCAAATATATTTGAAATACATGACTTCACATGGAAATTTTTGTTAAAGGTACTAGCTAAGTAATTGTGTGTGTCCAGAGTTCACATCATTCTAATATGCAGTACGCCAGAGAAAATTAAAACAACTACAATTTCCTACATTATTTCTAGAATGTTAATTAGATTTAAACTGCTTATGATATAATTCCATGTGTTAACATTAATTTTAAAATATTGAGAAATCTACTTAAAATATAAAATAAGATACATGTACTTCTAATTTTTTTGAAAATGGCCACAATCAAAAGAAAACTGATGTTCTTATTTGATCGGCAGTCAATTTGCACTAGCAAATAAATCATGCCCACTTGTTGTATTCATTCCATCCCCACAGTTTAGCATGCTAAATAAATGGAATATCTAAACAAGTATTGTTATAAGATCAACTTCCTTAATCAGTGCTTACACTATAACTAATGTGCCACTTAGATAAACAAGACTTTGCAGGAGAAGAGGGTGCAGAGGTGTTAGTCTGATTGAATATTGTTGAAACCTACTAGCACACTCATTTTCCTAATGAAAAGTGTGCTACATACCCAGGAAAATAAGTACTAAAGCTTAAATGCTACTTAAATCATTAGAAATGCACTGTCTATTTCTAATAAAAATAGATCTTGTCTATCTGATCATAGCCATGAAAATTTTATCACACTGAGGGAGAGTTGCATTTATTTAGTCATTCATTCAAAACATATTCTTGAATGCCTACTTTGTAACACATTATCTGAAGGTTTTTAAAATTATTTTTGTTCAATTATAGTTGTTCCAATTTTCCCCCATTGCTCACCCTTGCCCTGTTTTTCCCCTCCCACAGTCAATCCCCACCTTTTTGTCCATGTCCATGGGTCATTTATACTTGTTCTTTAACTAGACCCTTCCCCTTCTTTCCTCCCTCATCCCTTTCTTCCCTCCCCTCTGGTACTTGTCAGTCTGTCCCTTGTTTTCATTCCTCTAGTTCTATTTGCTTTTTGTTTGTTTCGTTTGTTAATTTCCACTTATAGGTGAGATCACATGGTATTTGTCTTTTGTTGCCTGGCTTATTTCACTTAGCATAATGCTCTCCAGTTCCATTGATGCTGTTGTGAAGGGTAGGAGTTCCTTGTTTCTTTCTCCTGCATACTAATCTATTGTGTAAATGTATCAGTATTTTGATCCACTCACTTACTGATGGGCACTTAGGCTATTTTCAACACTTGGCTATTCTACATAACACTGCTATGAATATTGGGGTACATAGGTTCTTTTGAATCAGTGTTTCATGATTCTTAGGATATAATCCCAACAGTTGCATTCTAGGTCAAAAAGCAGTTCCATTTTTAATTTTTTAAATGATTTTATTTATTTGTTTTTAGACGGGGGGAAGAGAGAGAGAAAGAGAGTGACAGAAGCATCAATGTGTGGTTGCCTCTCATGCACTCCCCAGAATGGGTCAGGGGACCTGGCCAGCAACCCAGGCATGTGCCCTGATTGAGAATAGAACTGGTGACCTTTTAGTTCACAGCCTGTGCTCAATCCACTAAGCCACACCAGCCAGGGCTCCATGTTTAATTTTCTGAGGAAATTCCATACTGCTTTCCACAGTGGTTGTACCAGTCTGCATTCCCACCAACAGTGCACTAGGGTTCCCTTTTCTCCACAACCTTGCTGGCACTTGTTTGTTGATTTTTTAATGATGGCCATTCTGACTGGTGTGAGGTGGTATCTCATTGTGGGTTTAATTTGCATCTCTCTGATGGCTAGTGATGTTGAGCAGTTTTTCATATGTCTCTGGGCACTCTGTATGTCCTCCTTGGAGATGTGTCTATTCAGGTCCTTTGCCAATTTTTTAATTAGATTGTTTGTTTTCTTGGCATTGAGTCATGTGAGTTATTTATGTGTATGTTGGAAATCAAACCCTTGTCTGAGACATCATTGGCAAATATGTTTTCTGATACAGTTGGTTCCCTTTTCATTTTGATGACATTTTCTTGAGCTGTGCAGAGGCTTTTTAATTTGATGTAGTCCCATTTGTTTATTCTTTCTTTTATGTTCCTTGCTCTAGAGGATGTATCAATGAAAATATTGTCACGTGGGATATCTGAAATTTTCCTGCCTATATTTTCCTTTAGGACATTTATGGTGTTATGGTTTGTGTTTAAGCCTTTTATAAAGTTTTGCAAACATATCCATGGACAGAACAGGAAAAAATCTGCACGTAATTCTTCTGGGGGAAAAGATAGACAGAATATACAAAATAAACATATACACTACTTTTTTATTTATTTTATTTATTTCTTATGATTTTTTTATTGTTCAAGTACAGTTGTCTCCATTTCCCCCCCACCACTTCGCCCTTCCCAACCCATCCCCACCCTTACCCTTAACCCTTCTCCCACTTTTGGCTTCATCCATGGGTCCTTTATACAGGCTCTTTGATGACCCTTCCCCCTTTACCCCAGTCATTCCCTCCTCTCTAGTTACCGTCAGTCAGTTTGTTCTTTATTTCAAGGCCTCTAGTTACATTTTGCTTGCTTATTTCTTTTGTTGATTAGGTCTCACTTATAGGTGAGATCATATGGTATCTGTCTTTCACTGTCTGGCCTATTTCACTTAGCATTGCCCTCTTCATACACTCTTCATCCATGCAGCCATGAAGGGTAGGAGCTCCTTCTTTCTTTCTGCTGTGTAGTATTCTATTGTGTAAATGTAACATAGTTTTTTTTCCCCCAGAAATAAACCCAAGTCTCTATGTTCAATTAGTATTCAACAAAGGGGGCAGAAGCATAACATGGAGTAATAAATAATAGCCTCTTCAACAAATGCTGTTGGGAGATCTGGACAGCTACATGCAAAATTATGATAGTTGACCACCAACTTATGTCATACGTAAGTATATATACTTCTTAATAAAGTGCTAAGTGCTGTAGACATAGAACAGGGAAGTGTGGGCAGGAGTGCAACTGGTAAGGGGGAGGTGTTGTTACTACAATTTTAAATGTATGCTTAGGAAATATATGTCTCACTGAGAAGATGATGTTTTTCGAAGATGTTAGTGGTTAGAGGTGAATTCAGAAATCTCTGTGGGAAAAGATTTAAGGGAGGTGGGGTAGGTGGGCACAAAGTTCCAGGAGTGGCATGGGAGCTGGAGAGGCCGGAACACAGACTGAGGGCGGTGTGCCAGATGAGGTGAGAGGCGGGGGTATAGGGTGAACCTCCTACAGGTATTTGCAGACATTCACTCCGAGTGAAACAGGAAGCCATAAGACGTTTCTTGAGTTAGAGGGTGATATGGCTTGTGTTTTAGTAAGATTAGATGTAAAATGTTTGCCTTACTGGTGGACATTATGCTTAATATATTGATAAATAGACTTAATTCTATACTTTCCTATTTATACATGAATACACAAGAAGATATTATTGCTTAGCAGAACAAATAATTCAGGCTTTATTTATAAGTTTGTGCTCTAATATCTTTTAATAACTAAAATATGTTAGTTAAACTGATTCAAAGCTTGGAGACTTTTTAAAAAGCTGTTTATATTCCTCGTGGTGCTTGTCATGATGAAACGTTTCTCGATGCCCGAGTGTGACACTTGTGGATATCCCTGTTTGCTTGATTACTCGCAAGTTGTCTGTCGGCTCTCAATCTTGCAACATATTGGTATTAACCAATAGGAGCATTTGAAGACAAATATTGGACAATTCTGCTTGCAAAGGCACTCAGAAGTCTTTATCTTCCTAAACACTTTATGAAATCTGAACTTCATTTATTTCTGTTTTATTTACATTGAAGATCTAACTCAAAAGAAATACTCTATAATCTTGATGTGTTATTATTAAAATTTAACTAACATTTTGGAGGAATTTTGCTCATTGGGTATGTTCACGTGAACTACATAGTTTATGTATAAGAAAAGCATCCCCCTCTTTTGTCTGTTGTTTTAAAGGAGTTGTTGACTTTAAGCTGCTCTATGAATTTATATATATTACAGTGATAAATTATAGTATTGTTTTATCTGAACCCAGAGTTGTTGATAATACATTATTTTTTAAGTTTTATTTATCTTTAGACAGAGGGGAAGGGAGGGAGAAAGAGGGAGAGAAACAATAATGTGTGGTTGCCTCTTGTGCGCCCCCTACCCGGGAACTGGCTCACAACCCAGGCATGTGCCCTAGATTGGGAATCGAACCAGTGACCCTTTGATTCACAGGCCAGTGCTCAACCACTGAACCATATCAGTCCAGGCATAATACATTATTTTTATTCAATATATAGCATACATTTTCTTTTTCTGAAATTATTAAAAATGCTAACTTATGGAAATACATAGTTATAGTTAAATGTCTCTAAAATGTAATAATAATTAATAAAACATATTGCCTACATTACAGAAGTCAAATATCAAGCTTATTAGTAGAATTATTTATTTGGAAATTAAGAGTTCCTGTAAAATTCACATTCTATCATCAGTAACATAGTGATACCAAGAAAAAATGCATGTAATGTCTTGATAGCAATGGCCTAACATATGAAAATTTCTTTTGTGTAATAGATGTTTGGTATATGTATCATAGCTGTTATTTTACAAATTACTTACTAAAGCCTAAGCTAGCTTATCTGTGGTTTCTGTTATTTGATATACATCCCTTTTAATGCCCTTCATAGTATTAGATAATCTGCAGATCAGTGTTAAAATTACTGTAATTTTAATAAACAATACAAATTAATGCTTAATATTAGTTGAAAAGAATAAGTATACTAAATGTTCCCTCATGAACAAGCTGTGCCAAAGATATTAGAAAATTGTAATTTGTGTAAAAGATACACTAGTGTTCTTTGGAACTGCTTAATGGATCCATTGTTGAAATGAATAAACGTATTTCAATACTTAAAAAGATTTTGAACTTTGTGTACTTTACAAATATGCATTATTAACCATTATCTATAATCCAC
Organism: Carollia perspicillata; assembly: GCA_004027735.1. NCBI lineage: Eukaryota > Metazoa > Chordata > Mammalia > Chiroptera > Phyllostomidae > Carollia > Carollia perspicillata. The sequence continues at coordinate 18,389 of PVKM010012214.1, read as the reverse complement.
TTATTTTGAAATATAAATTTGTTAAGTGACTAAGAATTGGAATGTAAAAATAAAGCACATCAACAATAATGACTAAAACTATAACTGCTATGAAGTTGTAAAATAATCAAGGGATATAAACAATATAGTCTAAGCAGTTGGAATAAATGCTACAGGGCAATTTCCAAAACTTCATGGGCAATTACCAAAGGTTACCTTTTCTGATCTCTCCTCACAATCTATTTAATTATAGTTTAGATCGATTCCCTTGCTTTGTTTGACTACAACCACAGATTAGATGTTGAGACTCTGAAGAGCAGAGAGGAGTCCATGCCCTGACAACACAGGAAGTGACAGCTGACAGTTTCACGGTGAGAAAGGAAATGTGACATTTCAACTTACTGTGGAAAGATGAGTAGAAATTTGAAAGGTGAAGAAGTAAGGGAAAGCATTACGTGCAGGGAAAGCCTTATGAGCAAAGACAAGGGCATGAAAGGTCAGAGTGGGTGATAAATAAAGAGTGGCAGGTATGTCATGTTGATGGAAGAGGCGGTAGCACAGGAGGGGGAAGGAGCGATGCAGCCGGTGGAATGCACGATTAGAAGGACAATAAAGAGGGCTGTGTACCTTGTGATCGAGTTGGAATTTCATTCTGAGGCAATGAGAAAAGGACCCAAAACACCCAATTGTTCTTAGAATCATCAAGGTCATAGCTCAGTTGTTGTGAATATTCACCAGTATTCTCTTGCAAGCTAAAAATTGGCAGGGGATCAGAAGTATTCCTGACTTAGGTAAACTCTTCTAGAATTTTGTTGAGAATGGCAAGCATCTGTCTTCCCTACTACTTTCCTTAACATATGTGTTTATTCAGCATGCGGATGAGTTTTACCTAAAATTTAACAATGAGGTCTCAATGTTTCGAAATCTAGTTGCCATGTGCTCATCTAAATGAGTGTCACATACTTACTATTCTGATAAGTACAAAATAGCAGTCGCAGGAAATAAATATTGTAGCAGTTAAGATATGGGTTCCAATGTGTGTAAAGTGGCTTTGAAGGCATTGAGACCCAGGCTGTTTCCCAGTTTTAACTCTGTCATATGTAAAGTATGACCCTTTGTCATGAACTTGAAGAGTCTGAAATTTAACCCTACCTGGAAGCTAAAAGATTAGCTTACCACTGTTTCATAGATGCTGTAAGAAGACACCAGAGCTCTGGGTCAGGGAAAATGACTTTATTACTCACAGCACGGTACAGTGTATTAGCTTCATGTTTGTATTGCTTCTTCTTGCCTGCCCACCAAGTCCCAGCAGGGTGATACAGAGAGACTCAGGTAAATGCTGGACACTCAGTAGGTTTTTCTCACTTTTGAGGATCATTGGTTTTAGGAAATGCTTATTCTTTAAAAGAGGGTATCAACAACCTACCCAACATTTGCTCTGAAGGGAGACATTATTATACAAGTCAAGTAACAAACCTGTTCTCCGCCCCAAAGACAGCTTTTCTACCTTCCAGAGCTGTCTGATTTACAAATATTCTTAACAAGATAGTTGAAAAAAGGTTGGCAGTACTTCCTGTGTGGAAAATGTGCAGTAATGCTAAAACCACAAAGTAGAATTGTCTTCAAACCCTCTTGTCCTGGTGTCCTAAGGCCGCCCTTGCCATCACGGCCGAAGCTCAAACAGCAGGATGGAAGAAAAATGGAAGGCGGAGCACATCCTCTGCCTTGTAGAACTCATCTTCTAAGTATCACAACTCACTTCTTATGTCTCATTGGCCAAAACTTAGTCACACGGCAATGCCTAAGGGGTAAGGTGCTGAAAAATGTTCTTGTTTTAGGTGACTATGTGCCTACCTAACAGTTGGGGTTTATATTGTCATTTGAAAAGGCATGCATGAATATTAGGAGACATTTTGAAGTTTCTGACACAGCACTGCGTCTTCTCCATCCTTGTGCCATTATTCATTCTACCTTAGGTACCATTTCGCTACAAAGGCTGGGTTATTACTCCTTCATCGCTCATCGATTAATTCAGCTGTGTCTCTACTAGAAAGTGTTTCCTGATCCTACTTTGTTTTCTGCAGGAAATCTAATGTTATTTACAGTCTGTATCCTAGGCAAAGTTATCTCATATTTGTCATACTTTATCAAGAGTGCATATTCCAGGGATGGCTATGAAAAGTGCTTCCAGTATCCCTATCTAAATGTTTTAAGGTTTTGCTGATTAGCATTTGATACCAATTATGATTTTGATTCACAATATGGCTTACCCAGACGTATGTTCAGGTATCCTTTCCTTTGAATAATAAGAGTGTAAGAATTTCACAACTCCCACCATATAAAAGCTTTGAAGCAACTCCCTAGATCCATAACCCTGTTTGATCCTTTGTGTCCCAGTCAGTGGAGAACTCTGTAACTTGAACCCAAAAGAAGGCTTGTCAAAAGATCCTGTTATCAGAATACTCTGTCACCTGCCTTCCAGTGACCTTTTTCATGAGAAGTCCTTATAGGAGTGCCTTACAGTACAGTGAGTGGGTTGTCAGTGATCTTACAACAGGTTGTATGACTGCTTTTGTTTCTTCTTACTAAGAAATGTTGATACATGGGCTAAACTCAGTCTGAGATTTGTTCACATTAAAGTATGGCTAGTAGGCAAGATTGTGAGTTGAAGTTTGATAGAACATATTTTATTAATTAGAATGTGCCTACAGGAATCTCAGAATTTTAAATATGCAAATTAATTTGGGTCCATTAATAACATTCATATCTTGGCAGAATTCAACAATCTACACCTGGTAGAAATGGTCACTTCTATTCCATCTTTCCTTGCCAACTCACACTCTACCACTATTAAAATTCTGCATTTTCTTCCTTGTTGTTTCTATTTCTGTTGAATATAATGTAAGCTCTCTGAAGTCAGATTTGATTTATTTTCTTTAATATACCATGGTGGCCAGTATGTGTTTGTAATTTTAAAAATAAAATTAATAAGGCACTGGTTTTTAGTTATAGAAAATGGGTGATTTGTAGAACTTATCAAAAAAATGTATCTAAGTTCCACCAAAATAAGATTTTGACAAATGGCACAAGGACTGGAAAGATTAAATTTAAATGGATGAATTTTAAAAGTGTTCATAGAAAAGTACAGATTATACTATGCTTTAAATCAGAGGTGTCGAATCCACAGTGTGTGGGCCACATCCCAAAATGATTATGAATTCTGTCCAACACAAAATCATAAATTTACTTAAAACATTGTGAGATTTCTTTGTGATCACATGTCACAATGTACTTAATGTGTGACCCGAGACAACTCTTCTCCCTCCAGTGTGGCCCAGAGATGCCAAAAGGTTGGACATACCTGCTTTGGATGATGGAAAATATTATAAATGATCTTATTTACATAAAAAATTAATACATATTTAATATTTCCTGACATTGTTCTTAAGTCTAATAACCTGTATCTTATTGGTACTGATTTTGTCACATGGAATATCATCCACATAAAGAACTTGAATTCCTTTAGGCTATTGCCATAGAAGATTGTCAAATGTCCCCAAAGATCAGGTAAAAACCTGAAGAGAGAATCTAAGTTATTAATAAAAAAGAGTGGAAAGAAAACTAAAGCAGTGTGGGTACGTGAAAAGGCAAAGGGATGTGAACAATCAAAGCATGTTCAGGGAACTGGAGTGATTCAGTATGTCTGCGATGTAGGGTAACCAGAAGGCCAGGGAAAAAGTGAAGATGGGAGAAGACAGGAGAGTTCTAAATCATAAAAGACACAGTATTCCAGACTGTGGAGTCTGGTATTCGCTGTGCTCATTCTGGAGACCAAAATGAATTGTCTGTTTTTGCTTACACATTCTAGTACTGAGACACGATGTATTAAATAATCCCCTTTGAACCACTGGAATACATCTTAACTTAACAATCTACTATTGTGATGAGATTTCTTTGAACATTTATAAATTATTCTTCAACCAGTGCTTTTTATAAAATTGAAATGCAACCATGTCACCACCCTGTTTTAACATTTGCAATATCTTTATTTTAGCCAAGTTGTTGTAAGACCAGAGGCCTGCTTATTTATATCCAGTCTCTGAGGGCAACTCCTTCTTATTATATTTCAGCCAAACTCAATTTTTCCTCCATTTATTTGCATTTCACACTTAACGACTTGACACAAATTGTTCCTCCTCATTACAGTATTTCTCCCCTTTCTGGAAATCTGTTAAATCAATCAAGTCCCAGCTTAAAAGTCATTGTTTTCTAGGAGGCAAATTATAAACCTCCTGAGCCTATTACTAGCTCCAAATGAGACTCAGCAAAAAAGACATTTCATTTTTTAAAATGTGTGAATCTAAAGTAGTACCAACTTAATATAAATTACTAATCATATAAAAGCTTATATAAAATCTGGACTGACATCTTTAAGAAAAAAGTGCCAAAGTTTGAATACAAAAATAGAAGCAGCATCTTGGAAACCACCAAAAAAGTGATGGGCTTTAAGGCTAAGGTTAGCTCCTGTGCTAGACAGCAGGGCATACTGAAAACCACAGACATTGACACCCGTCCATGTGACTCTTCAAGGTGCATAGACTTCAGGCTTCGATACCCGAAACTGCACCTTGCACAAATTACAACTCCTCCATGAATATTCCTGACATGAGATTTTGAAAGAATGGGTGAGTCCCTTTTGAATGGAGTCATGAAACTAACTCAGTTGTTTTAGTCTTTTTGTAGAATCTCTGGGGGCAATAGCACACATTTGTTACATTTCAAGCTCTTTATAGATATGCTCAGAGAGGATCAGGATCGCTATATGAGCTAACTCAGGGATAAAGATGAATGAACAAGAAAGAACTTTTAGGTATAAAGTACAGTCTGAAAGAATCAAGCTAATGCAGAAAGCACCGAAGGAACACAGAGAGAACCACTAGTGAAGATACTCATGGAGTCTGAGGTTTTATACGGTCAATCCCCACATTACGATGTCTGTTCACTCTTTTGTTGTGTGTTCTTTATTCATCCAATTAATCTGTAGCTGTGCTGGCACAAGATGACATGTCTGCTACTTAGCTTAATATGTCTTATTGGAAGTTTGGCCAAAATATTTTATGAAATTGATATAATCGTGCTCTTAAATTTACCAGAATACATGCACTAGTTTAAAGCCATAAATTGATTTCTTGTTCTTCCACAACAAATGGTATCATATGTAATCTAAATTCAAGGGATATGGTCACTGGTTTTATTAGCTTTAATTGGAAAATTATTCAAAATGATAATCGGAGAAACAACAGTCAGGTTAGAATGACACATTAGTCAGATGTGAGAATAATTAATATAAGAGGGAAAAGACATGTCAGTAGAAATGAGAAAAAAAGCACCTGCCAGAGGGTGATGTTGAAACAAATTTTTGCTATGGGTCTAAAGTGAAAGGTCACCATCTCATGCTTATGTTTCTCTCTGAGTTAAACAGAAAAAAGCAACAAGACATTAGTAGACAGTCATCAAAGCACAGAATTTGGAAGCCATTAAGTCACACTTGTGTGGGGAGAAAGATCCCAAATGAAAGATGTACTATTTTGTTTTAAAGGAGAAATATTAATTGAATAAAATATTTTATAGTTTAAAATATTTCATAGAACAGGATTAAACTTTGGGGAAAATGCTCAAGTAAAAAAGTGAAGATTTTAGGAGACTTCTGGTCAAGAAGGAGGTGTAGGTAAAGTAGGCTCACCTCCTCGCATAATCATATCAAAATTACAACTAAATTACAGACCAATGATCACTCACAACTGTCAGAAATTGAGTTGAATGGAAGTCCAATAGCTACGGAACCAAAGAAACCACCTTAATCCAGAAGGGTAGGAGTTGCAGAGAAATGGAGACACTCCACACTCATGTGTTGTGGATAAAAATTTGGGAAGAATATCTCAGGACTGAAGGGTCCCAGCCCCACACCAGGCCCCCCAACCCAGGGTTCCAGTGCCAGGAGGATAAGCTCCTATAACTTCTGTCTATAAAAAACAGAAGACTTGAGTTAGAAAAAAAAAAAAAGAATACTGGACTCTCTGGTGGTTCCTCTTAAAGTGCCCAAGCTGAATTTACTCAGCCCCACTTCTTCTGAGCTCCAGCACCACCTTGGTAGCAGTTGAAGGGCACCAGTGGCATATGGGGAGGAACTGAAGTGCCTGTCATCAGAGCGAGAGCTGGGGGACAGCTGTCTGCTAGACAAAAAGGCAGGTAGAGGCCATTGTGCCTTTCCCGAGCCTTCCCCCACAACAGAACCACAGAACATGCAGGCATGAGACATATCTGAGACTCATCAACCTGGCTTACACTGTTTGCCCCGCCTTGGCATTTACCTGCGGCTCTGCCCCACCTGATTTACAGACCACTACCCATCCCTCCTACCTATGACTAAGCAGCCTCAGGTCCAGCACTAATAGCACCCAACTTTGGATCACAGTTTTGCTCCTCCAGGGATCTGCAAGCCCAGCACAAGTAGCAGATATCTGCAGATTGCTTGGTGGCTCATGCTGCACTATTGCACTTAGAACACAGATGGTAGCTGACCATTACCTGCACCACCCAGAGCCTACACACCCAATGGACAACTACAAACTATGTTGGAGCACCACCACCCTGACTGTGCACAGCTGATCTTTAACAGAGGGCAGAAGTTAGTGTTCAGTGGTCACAGCCAGTCCCTGCATCTGATTGGCCTGGGTAAATCCTTCCCACTGATCTGCTAACACCAACCAAGGCTCAACTACAAAAGGAGGGTCTACTCATCCCACATGGATGCCACATATAGAGTACCCAGTTTTGGTGATAGGGGAGGCTGTGCCACGGGGCCCTTCAGGCCATGCTACCAAGAAAGGAAGTCATAATGGCTCTATGTCATACACAGAAACAAAAACAGGGGGGCTGCCAAAATGAAGAGACAAAGAAACATGGCCTAAATGGAAAAAAGATCGAAACTACAGCAAAAGAACTAAACAAAATGGAGATGAGCAATCTATCAGATACAGAATTCAAAACATTGGGTATAAGGATGCTCAAGAAACTCAGTGAGCAGCTCAACAGCCTAAGGACGAGCCAGGCAGAAATGAAGGATATGCTCATGGAAATGAACAATTTACAGGGAATCAACAGTAGAGTGGATAAAGATGAGAATCAAATCAATGATTTGGAACATAAGGAAACAAAAAACAACCAATCCGAACAGTAAAAAGAAAAAATCCAAAAAACAGGGTAGCGTAAGGAGTTTCTGGGACAACTACAAGCATACAAACATTCACATCATAAGGGTGTCAGAAGGAGAAAAGAAAGACCAAGAAATTGCAAATCTATTTTAAAAAATAATGAGAGAATACTTCTCTGATTTGGTGAAAGAAATATACATGCAAGTTCAGGAAGCACAGAGTCACAAACAATATGGATGCAAAGAGGACCACACTAAGACTCATCATAATTTAAATGCCAAAGGTTAAAGGTAAAGAGAGAGTCTTAAAAGTAGCAAGAGAAAAACAGTTAGTTGCCCACAGGACAGTTCCCATAAAGCTGTGAAAAGATTTTTCAAAAGAAACTTTGCAGGCTTCAAGAGATTGGCAAGAAATACTCGAAGTCATGAAAAGCAGAGACCTACAGCTAAGATAGGTCTACCCGGCAAAGCTATCATTTAGAATTGAAGGGCAGATAAAGAGTTTCCCAGGCAAGAAAAATCTAAAGGAGTTCATCATCCCCAAACCTTTATATGAAATGTTAAAGGGACTTATTTAAGAAAAAGAAGAAGGCCAAAACCATGAATAATAAAATGGTAAAAAACACATACTTGTTAACAATTGAATATAAAAAACAAACAAAGCAAACAGTAAGAACAGAGACAGAACCATGGATATAGAAAGTGTTTTGATGGTTATCAGATGGGAGCGGGGTTTAGGGGAATGGGTAAGGGGGCTAAGAAATACAAATAGGTAGTCACAGAATAGCCATGGGGATTGTAAAGTACAACATAGGAAATGGAGTAGCCAAAGAACATATAACCATGACCCATGGACATGAACAATGGTGGGGGGATTGCCTGAGTGGAGTGGGGAGTGCTGGGTAGGGGGAAGGAAAGGGGAAACATTAGAACAATCGTAAGAACACAATCAATAAAATATTTAAAAAGTAAAAAGAAAGTAAACACTATCACATTCTGATATTTGGTATGAACAGTGATATTAGAGTAAAACAGGATTTCTTAAGATATTTAATATTCTTGCTGCCCAAAAAATAGAAGGAAAAGAAAAAACAATCTGAATAATAAATTTCATGTATAAGCAATATAAAAGGGGCATTAGAAGAAATTGGATGGAAAATGCAGTTACAATAATATGTGAGATATACAAGAAATTGGTCATTAAGTATTTCATTTATTATATTTTTATTCTATTTATTTTTAATTGTGTTTAGAGAAGCTCTATAACAAAATACAGATGTATTAAGATATTTCACAAAGAAGTGATGTGCAATAATTTTTAAAAATCTAAAATAAGATAAACCACTTTAATGTGGTCTCTGTGTGTATGTTCTCCTTACCAAATAATATTGCAAATAAACAAGAGAGCTAAGGGGTTAAGAATATTTTTCATGCCTGTTGACAAAATATGGTGTGTAAATGAGATATTTATTGTCTAAAGAATGCAAGAAAAGAACCCATTAAGCGTTAATGTAAGTGGCAAAAAAATATGACCAATAAAAGAGGAGAGTTACTTCTATATAAATGTTAGAAAACTAAAAAGGATAAAGTATATGCTTTTCTGTATTTGAATTAAAAACATTAACATCCAAGAGAAATGTTCATTCTGCTATTATAAGTTTTACTATCCATAAACAGATATGCCTGCAGGGAAGTTTTTAAACATTCATTTGATAGAGAAGAATGCAAAAATTTATTATTACTTTCCAAATTAAGAGGTTTTCAAAAAATACTGTAACTGTTAAGGAAAAACATTCCTTTTAAGAAAAAAGATAAATGTTGACAGTAAAAGGTTATTAATAATATATATATTCTCTATCAAGTAAAATGAAAATATTAACATGAATTTAAACATATTTTCATGATTACTATTAAGAGGTATAACAGAACTTGAGAAACACATATTCAGAGGGGAGTTGTAAGTGGGGCACACCTAATTCACATGAAAACAATTCCAAGAAATGTCTTTTGGAAACCTTGCACATGACACAAGATGAGAAGGTGGTAGCAAGTTTCAGTTCCTCTTCAGACAAATCTCGGTATAACTAGGAAGATATTGGAAGAAAATCTTAAGCATTTTTTATACAGCATCCCATTCCTATGTGATCGATAAGATGTGTATAATTTGAACTCCTTTTCACTTGTACACAATGGTTTTCCAAGGTAGCAATGAAAGTAGGATTATCGATTTTTCTTAACAACTACAGTGAAAAGAAATGTCTACGGATGTTATTTGACATTAAAGACAGTACTAGTAGAAAGTTTGACAGTTAAAACTTTGCTGCAGAAACATGGCTTGACCAAACACAAAAAGGAAACTAAGCAGACAGGTAGCAATTTGCTTTGGTTCTCCATGATTCTGCCCCACTGTTCTTTCCTCAAGTAATAGATTTTTGAAATAATAATGGACATTGACAGTAAATAAAGTTCTAACAAAATATTTGAGAGTAAGATCTGGAGAACAGTTAAGCATACCGACTTTGAGATGAATTAAGAGACTTAAATACTCGGTGACAGGACAGATCATGAAGATTATGCAGAAAGACAAAATGAAGCCCAGTAAAGTACAGTTAATAGCCTTTCTTTAGCATAAGGACATTGTACTACTCAAAAAACGAAAATGTATACATTCAATTTGTGCTTTCTGGGAAAAAATAAGTAAATTGTGCTTTCAAAAAATTAAGAAAATTAAGACACATGGAGTGTCTTAATGGACTGAGTGCCAGCCTGTGAACCAAAGGGTCGCTGGTTCGATTTCCAATCAAGGCACATGCCTGGGTTGCAGGCCAGGTGCCCAGGAGGGGGCACAAAAGACACACTGATGTGAGAGACAACCACACATTGCTATTTCTGTCCCTCTCTTTCTACTCTCCTTTCCCTTCTCTCTAGAAATAAATAAATACAATCTTTAAAATAGAAAATAAAAAAATATTTTGTTGAATCAGCTTACACCATACACCAGAATAAATTCAAAATAAATAAAAGACTTAAATATAAATTGTGACACCATAAAATTCTAACAGAACACATAAGCAGTAAAATTTCAGATATCTCACGTAGCAATATTTTTGCTGATATATCTCCTAAGGCAAGGGAAATAAAGGAAAAATTAAACAAATCAAATTAAAAAGCTTCTGTATGGTTAAAGAAACCAACACCAAAATAAAAAGGGAAGCGACTGTATGAGAGAACATATTTGCCAATGATATATTGGACAGACATTTAATTTCCAAAAGATATACAGAACTCATGACTCAACACCAGGAGGACAAACAGTCCAATTAAAAAATGGGCAAAGGACCTGAATAGATAGTGCTCCAAGAGTAAATACAGAAGGACCAGAGACATAGGAAAAGCTTCTCAGCATCACTAGCCATCAAAGAGATTTAAATTAAAATCACAATGAGATATCACTTCACACCTGGCAAAATGGCTATCATTAATAAATCAACAAACAACAAGTGGTAGAAAGGATGTGGAGAAAAGGGAACCATAGTACATGGTGGGAATGCAGATTGATGTAGCCACTGTGATAAACAGTATGGAGTTCCCTCAAAATATTAAAAATAGACCTGTCTTTTGACCCAGTGATTCTACTACTAGGAATGTACACTAAGAATCCTGAAACGCCAATTAAAAAAATTATGTAGTCTTATGTTCATAGCAGCACTATTTACAATAGCCAAGTGTAGGAAGCAACCTCAGTGCCCATCAGTATTTGAGTGGATCAAAAAACTGTAATACACGTAAACAATGGAATACTACGCAGCAGGGAAAAAGGAAGGGATCCCTGCATTTTACAACAGTATGGATAGAACTGGAGACTATTACACTTAGTGAAATAAGTCAGTTGGTGAAAGACAAATATCTTATGATCTCATTAATAAGAGGAATCTAATGAACAAAATAAATTAATGAGCAAGATAGAACCAGAGGAATAGACTCATGGACCAGACTGACAGCTGTAAGAGGGGAGCGGGGGAAAGGCGACTAATTGAAAGAAAGTGAAAGGAATAGTCAAACAACATACATGAAGGACCATGGATGTGGACAATGGTGTGGGGATTGACTATGGAAATGGGGGAAGGGCCAGGTGAAGGGGGACAACTGTAATAGCATAAACAATAAAACATTGAAATCAAGAAAAACAAAAAATCAAAAACTGAAGATATTTAAACATATTTTCATTGAGTCAGCTTATTAAAAGTTACTTTATAAAAATATTCACTCAAATTTTTTTTTTCAGATAAAAAAGATACATCTACTTACTTGCCATTCAATGCTGCTACACCAACCGTGCTTCGGGCGATGGACATACTGGCTACAAATGTCCACTGCTGACTCTGGGGATCCCACCTCTCCACCGTATTCAGATAGCTCCAGCCATCATGGCCTCCCACAGCATAAATTGGGCCTTCAAGTACTGTCACACCTAAAACATGGGAGAAATGAAAACGGAATGGATTTATTTTACAGTGCGATTTTTAAAATCAGATGGATAGTAAAAAACTATGATGCTATTCAGAATAGGCTCTAGCTGTTAGAGAATAATTGCAATGAGGTAGAAACTGTTTACTAAAATTAAATCACTTGATTGAAGTGAGAAAAAAATAGAAGTAAAAGTAAATAGTATAACCTAGATGTTTTATGAATTAAAACAGATTTTCTTATTTATGTCCATGCAAAAAAATTCTGAAAATCAGTGATGATGTATTTTTGTGCTTCTACTTTGAAGAAAATTTATATGCCATTTAAAATACTTTATTATTTCAAGCAACATGATGTCAATTTTAACACAACATGGTATATATCTATATTTTATCAAGAATTACTTTAATTTCTCCCAGTAATATTTTTATTTTTAATAAAAAATTCCAAAATAATTTTTGACCTTGCCCTTTGACCCTATGTTATAAACATTCCTGCAGACGGCAGAAGTAAACATTGAATTTGCTTTTAACATCTGGCTTCTCAAGTGCTGGCTATCTTGGTTTCTATCTGATGCCTTCAAGAATTTAATATATGGCCCTGGCTGGCGTAGCTCAGTGGATTGAGCGTGGGCCTGCGAGCCAAACGATCGCGGTTCGATTCCCAGTCAGGGCACATGCCTGGGTTGCAGGCCAGTTCCCAGCAGGGGACGCACGAGAGGCAACCACACATTGATATTTCTCTCCCTCTCTCCTTCCCTTTCCCTCTAAAAATAAATAAATAAAATCTTAACAAAAGAATTTAATATATGTATTTTCTTCAGTTTTTATCGTTCTACATTGTAAAAAAAGTTTAAATTTATATAAGACTTCTAACATTTTTAATGCAAAAAAGTTTAAGAAATAAAGTTATCAAATGTACTAATCTATCGTTAATGCTTTGGCTTTGGTTTACACATGTGTTTAATATTTTCCTCTAGTTCTACCCCCTAACATAGGTACATTTCTTAATCTCTTTATATAGCAATGTCCTCATCACTGAAGTAAGAGTAATTATAATAATGATCTTGGTGTTGTGGTGAAGATTACATGAATTAATGTGTATAAAGCACTGAGAATCTGATACATTACAGCCACTCAAGTTTTGTAATTGTTATTATTATCTTCATATTCAAGTCTCAGAGAGGATATAAAAAGGGAATTCATAGAAGAGGAGAGGGTCTTATAAGCATATAAAAATTCTTGCCATAAATGGTATTCGAGATAATCAGGATATTAAAAATATCTTTGAGAGAAATTTTTTGACAATAATACTTTTAAATATTTCTAAAAATTTAAAAGTATTTCAAAGTCAAACATTGTTAAGAGCATTGGGAACTGATAATTCTTGTCATTCAACTCTAAGTTAAGAACATCATTTTAAAGGTATATTTAACAATGGTGCAAACATTAGGATCTAGCTTTTACAGAAATTTGAAATATTTTATAATTAAAACCTATGTTAATTATAGAAAGCAAAATACAGCAACTGAAGTATAAAAAGTCATAAATATTGCTTATAATAAATCAAGAAAACATCTATTTAAACTATTAATCTTTCAACACACATATCTATTCAGTTGCTTTAAAATAATTAAAACATTTTCTGTATCTTCTGCTGTAAGTAAAATAGAGCCTACATTCTAATGAAGAATACAGATAATAAGCACATAAAATATGGAAAATATCATATATTACTATTTTTTAATTAACTAAGGGATTGTGGGCAAGAATATTAGGGCTGAAGGCAGGAAAAAGGCAGAAGAGTGCTGTAATTAACAGCTCTAGCTTTCAAGAATATTTGGGCTCACATTCCAATACATTTTTACCAGTTGTGTGATGTTGGAAAAAATATCTTTAATTCCTTATATCTCAGTACCCTCATTCTTAAAGAATGTCTACCTTATATCATTTATGTGAAGATTAAATATAAAGCTCGTATAAATATGATTGTATTATCAGTAGATAGTAAAGTCAGTAAATTTTAATTATTATATAAATAAAACAGTTGGTATGATCTCTCGTAGGATTAGTCATTAAAGCTGACATGTGAAGACCAGCCAGCAGGATGAAAGAGTATTTGTAAGATAATGTCACCACTCTCAAAACTTAAACTCCTCTCTCAAACATCTCTACTTATAACTTAATAGTTGACCAAGAACTCTATTCCCAGGATTGTTTATTTTACTAACTCAAATTTGGAAAATATTCAACTTTTTCTCGAAATATGCATACTTCATAGTTACAGATGATAGAGATATTTTTACAGGTTACCATGGGATTTCTGAACTCTAGATGCCTTATAATGTGATTTACACATTTCTTGCAGGTGTGAGGATTCCCTCGCAAAAGGTCTCATCAAGTGAAGTGAATAATTAGGCCAGAATAATTTCAAAATCAGAATGACACTTCAATTTCTTCCTTATGTGTACTAAAAATATCTTAACAGAGACAGGAAAGCAAGGTTAACAACATAAAAATATCTTTCTGTACTGTATTCAGGAACAATGCTAAACCTGCATTAAAACATAATAATCTAATGAAAACAATAGAAATATCTTAAACTTATATTTTTGTGTCTCTAGCTTAGTAATTGCATTTCTTCTAAAAAATTGTAAAATGTCTTTTTGATGTTTACAGTTACCAAAATCTTTTCAAATACATATAGTTGCTTGAATATTTTAAACTATAGCTCTTGCACATATTTTTCCCTTGAGAATTATGCAATAAAATCTCTTAGAATTCTTCCATATAATTTTCCTTGAATATAGTTCAATGAAAGTAGCAAGCCATCCCTAAATTTTAAGTAAAATAGCTGAAGTTAAAGTGAAGCATTTTCTATATGGGTTTTAGTGGCTCAGAATATTTTTCATGTAATCTGACAGAATATCCCCACCCTTAACCTACTGAATCAGAATCTGCATTTCAAGAAAAATCCCCTGGTAATTATATGCACATTAAATTTTAAGAAGTCCCAGAGGTCTCCAAAGTGGAGGGCCTTTGTCTCTGAGGGTGCACAATGCAATCCTTTGGATATGCAAATAATATATTAGAAATTATTATATTTTTTACACTTTAATGCATACCTTGGCATGTTTTATAGAGATTATAGTTTTAAATAATTAATAAACTTACAATTTATGGAAAACCTATTAGAATAAATAATTAATACATTTTTATAATTTATGAAAGACCAATTAAAGTAAATAATTAACATGTTTATATTATTTATGAAAAACCTATTGGAGTCAAAATAAGCATGCTCATACAAAAATGTTGGAGATTATTTCTTAGTCTCTTGCTTAGCTATCGCATTAGCTAATTTCAGGTAAGATGACTGTTTGATTCAAAATAAAAATTATTTTATGATTAGAGTCAAACCCTTTCTACGGAATTCTTAAAGGGGTAAACACTAACCTTTGATTTCTGTATTGCCCATGGAGCAGTGACTGATAATTGACACCCACCCTGTTTTGTCCTTATCCTATCATAACAAAGCCACTAATTATTAAGAGGGTCATATTCACTCATAAAAAAGATAAAACTTTTGTCTTTTTTTTGCTTGATCTCTCCACCACTTACCCACCCCTGCCTCGCAAAAAAAGAAAGGACTTGTAAGAACTCAGGAACACAAACAACAATGTAGTGGTTGTAGGGGGGACAGAATGAGTGGAGGTGCAAGAGGGTAAAAAAGGATAAATGGTAATAGGAAAAATACAATATAATTTTTAAAAAGTCAAAACGCCACAGTCTTTGGCAGGTAGATGCATCAATTTGACTGAAGCCGAGGTCCGGACTGCTGGTGCAATAGATAAAGTCTGAGCAGCCACACAGGTGATGAGGTGCCCCGGGGCCTGTTGCTAAACACAGGCGAACAGTGAGAGTGAAGACTGCTCCTGCTCTCAGGGCTTTACAGCTGCGTGGTGGTCCTGCTCTCAGGTGCTCCTACCCTCCCTTTCCCACAAGGAAACATTTGCTCTAGGTAAACCATCTAATTTTGCTTTTAAAAATTCTACACTCCCAATATATATTACATATTTCACAGCAAAACAAATAACGTATAAGTAGCAAACTGTTTCATTCATTGAACACATTTTTATACTTGAATATTATTCATCTATGAAATGAAGTCTCAAATTTAGCTTGGGGATCATATAGCCAGATGGGAAATAGTAATCATGTGTAAAAAAACTTAATGTTCAAAAGCATGATTTTTTTGTGAATGACATTAACTCTTTTTCATTACTATACATTACCTATTTCAAATCTGAAGAAGTTGAATTCTTATTTAAAATCTGTCATAAGTAGGTAGATAGGAAAAGCTATGGTTACAGATCCTTTAATACCTCTGGTGTTAAAAAATGACCTAACAGTGTATGCACACATAAATACAGGATGGTTGAGAACAGTTTTTGTAGACTTTAAATACCTGTGGAATCATTGTACCCATCCAATTTTAAAGTGTTATTTGTACCACTAAAATCTTTTACTTTTTTTTGAAAAGTATGTGTAGTTTCTTGAATGGTAGCCTGAAAAGGGGGTATATCTATGTGCTAATTCCTAGACATGTGAATGTTACCTTATTTGGATAGATAGTTTTTGCAGGTGTGATGAAATTAGGGCTCTTGAGATGAGGAAATCATCTTGAATTAGGCAGGTGAGCCCTAAATTTAGTGTGTGCTTATAAGAGAAACACAGGGGAGATTTTAAACACGGAGAGGAAGCAATGTGAACAAAAAGGCAGAGATTAGAGGGATGGGGCCACCGGGGAAGGACCAGCTCGAGCCTCCAGGTGCAGGAAGAGGCAAGGGAAGATTCTCTCCTCGAGCCCCAGACAGAAAGTAACCCTGCTGACAGGTTGATTTTGGCATTCTGTCCTCCAGAACAGCGAGATAATACGTTTTAAGCCACCGAGTTTGGGGTAATTTGTTATGGCAGCTCTAGGAGGGTAATGTAGTGTGTTTGGGGAATTATGTCCTCCAGAATGCTTTGTAATTGATGATTAGAGATTCCACTGCGATCCTCTTTTTTTCTTCCTCTTAGTTTTACATACTGCACTGGATTGTGAGACAGAAACAGTGAAAAAGTCTACATAAAATTATGTTTCTGTACATACAAATATAGCTAAACTAAGTATAAAACTTTGAAGTTTTAAAAATATCTGGAATATATTTTACTTTAGTTTCTTGTGTGTTTGACTATATAACCAAATTAGCACATGATGGTAAGAATACGAATAAAAGAGTAAGAATAAGAGAGAGTAATGGGTTTGGAGGGGAGACAAAAGTATGCAGAGAGAGGTATCTTTTGTCTTGTCAGGGAGGATTCTCAGAAATATTCCAGCAGATTCCTGCCATACTTTCCTTTCTGGGGCTCAGTTACAAGCCTATCTCTAGTCTAGACTAATAACTATCTAAGGGAATCCATTTGCCTTCCTACTCACATTGTATCCATGCAAAATGAAGTTGTTTTAGGGACATCATAGTGGGGTATCTGGTTGATAGGCAATCAACAGTGTCTGTTCTAAGGATTGCAAAGCTGAACAGTCCTGGCTTGAACAAAAAAATGGGATGGATGGTGATAATATTGGTCTATATTAACTTTTAGAAAAATAAGCCATATACTTGTACCAATTTTTTACCTACTGTAAATTGTTAAATTAGAAAAATTTGGGTATTTGCTATACATTGCCCTGATGGAAAAGGGCAATAGATAGAATTGTACAATTTTGTCCTCCATTTTAGAAAAGAAAGAAGAAAGAGAACAGGTTTGGGTATATCTACTTCAAATAAATTATTGCTACATTTATTGGTGACTAAATCATTAAGAAGTATTTTTTTGAAATGAAAACAAATATGTTATTCATTCTCAGGCTTAACCTGGAATTATTTACTAAAGGCAAAAACTACTCTAACCAATGAAAAATCCAGATTTTTTTTTGCTCTAACATAAAAATAGTCTTTGTGTATCAAAGGGGTAGTGAGGAAAAACACGTTCGTTTACATGATTAACACATTTTTTAAAAAGTTGTGCATTCATAAATTAACTCTATTTTAACAATGTATCTTCTACTCAACCAAGAAATATCATTTTACACTAATATAATCACTATCATCAACTCTTTATTCAAGTTAATTCCACAGATTTTTAATGATTTATCACACACTAATAATTTCAATGAAAATTTTTATTCGTAAAATGACTTTTATAACCTTTTCTTTCCTTCGTTATCTCCATAACTTATCTTATTGGTTTTCACATCATATATTTCATCAGCCATGTAACAGTTTGCTGCCTTCCTATCTTCCTTCTTCCACTGACTTTTGATACTTCAACAAGGCTGACATTAATCTGCCAGTAGTATACACTATCCCAGCTCAAAAGCTTTAAGGATTTTCCTCTGTTCAGAAAATAATGAAGAGTAAACTTTATCATGTGATATAATAAGTTATTCAATATCTGGCCTCAAACTTTTAAAATTTTGTTTACCACTAGTATATTTATAAATTATTGAAATCAATCAAATGTAATACTTGGTGTTTCATCTATGTTTCATGTAGCTTACCCTTCATGAAATTTCTTATATTGTATCCTATACTACAAAATATTTTTGTAACATATTAAATTATTTAAATCTTCATTCAAGCCTCCAGAGATAGAATTTTCTCTTACTTACCAAGCTAAAAAAAAAA
>PVKM010012213.1:0-31946 GCA_004027735.1 Carollia perspicillata | reverse complement strand
TTTTGGTCTTGATCTGCTTAATTCTTATTTCTGTATCGGTTAAAAACTTGGCTAGATTATTGGTGCTACTTATCAGATACCTAAAAGCCTAACATGGACCTTTCCATTATAATATAAATGGTTATTCTTTTATATTTTCAAGGAGACTCCAGACTTCTTGAAGCTATTACTTCACTCTATCACTATTAAACTGAGTTCTCTTCACCTTTGAGGAGCAATATAATGTAATGGTTGTGAGCAAGGTTTTTTCTAGCTTGCCATGTAATAACTGTATTATGGCTCTGTATAATTTATTTGTGAAATGGGATAATAATACTTCATGGATTTGCTGCAAGCATTCAATGAACCAATACACATTAAAGTGATTTTAATAACAACTAGTGTCCAGGAAGTTCTCAATAAATGGTAGCTATTATTAGTGCTGTTATTTTCTCAGCATTTAGAATTGTTTATGGCACAGAATGGGCATTCGATAAACACATTAATACTAATGGATTAAACTGAATCAAGATGTCTAAGTTTTTATAGCTTGAGTCTGTGTTCACAACTGACTCTTGGTCCACTGACTCTTGTTGGCTGTATCTTATGTACTTTTTATAGAGACCTAGATTTTATAGAGGCGTGACGTTTTGAGACCCCCATGCCTGCACATGACTATTTACATTATTGCAATGCTATTATGCCTACAGGGAATATTATTATTTAGGAAGGTGAATAAAGATATCAGTGACTCTTTAGATTTCTTAGCATACAGAAGACAATAGTAGAGTGTCAACGTGTGTGCATTTGGGTTTTGCTTAATACTCTTAAACAGAATTTTAAGAATTAGCCATCTTTGCAAGATTATTCAATGCTGTCTCAAGGCCATACAGATTAAATAACTGGTCTGAGGTCTCATAGCTGGACCGATTTCAAGGCTAAAAACCTCATTAACACTCTTTTCCACTCTTCTGTTATTTTGGTAAGGGATGTTTGGGGCTACCCCTAACTGAAAACCTGACCAATAGTGGCTTAACCAAGTCAGGATTTATTTTTCACATAGAACTAACTAGCTGCTTGGGATTGTCGCTGGTTTTAGTTCAGTGGCTCAGAGACAGTGCAGCTCTGGGCTGGCTTCCTTGAGGTTTCATCGGCCTTTCTGACACGGTTGCTTGATGGCCACAGCAGCTCTGAGCATCCTACCCCTGCCGTGTTTGCAGGCAGGGACTCCTCACACGCCTCTCTCTTATCAGGACAAAACAAAGTCTTTCTTGGGAGTTTATGGGCAGAACTGGGGCCCTTCATCACTTCAAATTAAAGAGGCTAAGAAAACAAATTCTATGGTGGGAGGGAGGCGAGGGGGATAGGGCTGGAAATGCCTGTGGGGTTGGCTGCAGCGGTTTCAGTCACAAATGTGCCGTCTTCGTTCAGTACTTACTTTTATAGCACTATGTCACTATTCATTCTACATAGAAGTTGTTCATGCTTATAGACTGCATTTTAGGGTTATTTCTTATGTGTTGGTTACAATGAACAATCTGAAAAAAAGAGGTTTATACATTTATCCTAACACAATTTGTGCATTTCAAAATACTAACTTTTTTGTACTTTTATTGTTTATATCAAATGTATGTAACTTTAAAATAATTGTTGACTAATGTGTTTCTCTTCTTTATTGTTTATTCTATTAGAGTTGTCCTGATTTTCCCCGCTTTGTACCCTTCCACCCACCCCGCCTTCCACTCCCACAGTCGGTCCCCACACCATTGTCCGTGTCCATGGCTCACTCATACGTGTTCTTTGACTAGTCCCTTCTTTAACAGGATAAGAACGCATTCCACATTAACCGAAAACATGCTTTCCCATAAAGTTCAATTTGACGGTAGGATCATATCAAGGTAATTATGACTTTATTAAACTTTTAAATTTTAGGATTATAAAATGTATTTTGTTTTCAAATAGAAGTCACAATAATGAGATCAGTTAAATTTATCACAAACAAGTGAAAATATGAATTTAGAACATTTTTGAGTAATATATATAAGTTAACTTGTTACAAAAGTTATAGGAAGTATGAACCTAAAGAAAAGCGTTTTAATTAGAAATCATTTAAAATGTGATTTAAAATGTCTTTCAAAAAGAAATGTAGAAGTGAACTTTAAAAAGGTATATATTACTACTAGAAGATTATAAACCACTTAAAAATTAACCTTTATATAAGCTGCTTTATATAATTTCCTGTAATGGCTTTAGTTAAGAGATTAGTGATAGATTCAGGAAGATGACTTAAGTAGGTGATTCTTAAATCTCTTTTCTCAGTCTTACAAACTTCCAGGAAAACATAATGCTACTTGATATTCATTGTGTATACTAATGGTAAAGTTTTATTTTTAATTATCATGTTTGTTTAATGATTTTAAACTTTCTAGGACAAAGGGTAATAAATGTGTACCATTGAGTGGCTTCTTGCAAGCTCAACATTTTAAAAAGATCTTTCACTTTATCTTCAGAGTTTCTATCAAATTAGTAATCTGTATATCCATATTCATGCCAGTGTAATTCAAGCTTGTCTCCATCCAAATGTACCTTAAATCAATACTTAAACAAGGCGTGTCATGTTTTCCCTGTGGCTTCCCATTTCCCTTGCTATTGCCACACATTTGAGGGAGTTACTTTTTTTCCTCTGACAAAGACCTTTGATATTATTCTCTTTTTGTAGAAATGGACGTGATGCTTGCAGAGAGCTGGTTGGGTTCTTTTTTATTCATGACCAGTCCCTTACAATTTATGAATATCGGCAATTTGGGAAAAATAGGTATGCCATACAGCACTGTTTACAACTCTCAAGATGATTCCTTCTGAGAGAAGCTGAATGACTTCACATTTTTGTCATTTAACTTCTAGAACAACTGTGCTTCCTTTTATTCAAAAAAACATTCATAGTCATCAGCATGGACGAAGAAAAGGAAAACAATACCAACTTGGTGATTTTTATATCGTAAGTTAAGGGTGTGCGTGCAAAAGGTTTAATTCCAGATATTGGGTTTTGTGGGATCCTGTGGGGCTGGTGGAGTAGGGTTTCTCATCTTTGGCCGATTTTCTGCCCCTTCTGAGCAGGGGCGTTTACTTGTGTGAATGGCTCATGGTTGATGTGTCCCAGGAGCTGCCTCTCTGGCTCAGCTTTTATGCCCTTTCACACTACCTTCTGCCCCTCCTGTCCCCTACGTCCACAGTATAAGCCCAGGAGAGCTTGTCTCTTGGTATTTTTAAAGGCTTTACAGGGCTGTACCGTTGAGTAAATGGCCACTTCAATAGAACTAGGAGTGATGCTCCCCCTAGAACAGGCTTATCTTCTGAGGATGCACATTTTTCCCCCCCATGCAGAGGGTAGTTGGCTTCCGGAGCTGTCATATATCTGTTAGCTTATCCTTGTGATTTTCCCACCTTATGCAGCTTCTGGCACATGGTGAATTACACGGATCTTTCTAGAATGTGTCAATCATAGATAATGTCACAAATTGTATAGTGTTCTTACATTTTAAATCATTGTAGTCACACGTTATCTTGTGATTAAAATGCATCACTATCCACAGGGATCATAACAAATATATATTCATAGGCTAGGCATTGGAAAGAGAACAGTGAGTAAGTAAGACCCGTTTCCTGCTTTTGAGGAGTTTCGTCTAATGGGAAACATTCCGATAGGAGAGGTAAACATTCAGTTTTATGGGGTCAAGGGGCTTCCTGAAGAAAATGCCATGTAAACTTCACCTAGAGAAGGAGTTAGCTAGGTGGGATAGGGCAATAGGCGAGGGTAGGGAAAGTCTGTCTGGAGTATAGAGTTCAAGGTTAGTGTTGTCAGGAATGAGTGGGAACTGAAGCGCAGCCTCTGCTAAACAGTTATCTGAAATGTGTTGGAGAGTCATTGAAAGATAAGATGTGGATGGAAGGGGGAGAGGTGACATTCAGTTTGTGATTTAGCAAGATCTCCTGGTTACAATGTGGGGAATAGATTGAAGACTAGGTCTAAAGAACCAGATTGGCTTGACCATGTAAATTTAGGAAGGACGTTATGGCAACCTGAATTAGACAGATAGGTGTGGCTGTGAAGCTAATTCGAAAAATAAAACAAATCTTTAGGATGTAGAAATCATTAAGATGTTGTAACTGTTAGGTGAGAAATTGGAGGTGAGGAAAACATCACATCTTAAACTTGAATTAAATAAAAAAAAAATATATATATATCACTCAAGTCTGCTTCTTGGAATCTGGAGAAAACTGGCTTCTACCCCCGTTTCACAGCCCGCAGAAAGGATGTTTATGCTGGTCCCACAACTGCAGTTACCTCCAGCTCCGAGTGCTGTCTCCACTAATTTAGTGTCGTTGATGCTTTATTCCCACTATTTCTGTTCCTGTCACTTAAGCAGATGTAGAACTCTGCTCCCTTTAATGATTTCCATAAAAGCGAGGAAGGAAGAAAGGAAGGAAGAGGGAGGTGGGTGGAATCTACATATAAACCGTGCATATGACGCCTTGTGTATGTGACAGACATTTTGAAAGGGACATGGAGAGAGGTTAATACTACAGCATGTTGGCAACTAACAATTTATGATTAGACACTCTCATTCTCAGAAATATGTCCCTTGAGTATTTCCCATGGTAAAAGCCCTCCTCTTCATTTTTTTTTGACTCATTGCATTTTTCTTCCTCCCTACAAAATTCCATTTCTTTCTTTAAAATTTATTATTATGACTACTACTATTATTTTTATTATTCATTCCCTGAAGATCTATTTACAGTGAGAGAGGAAGGACAGAAATATTCTACCTTTTTCTCTCTCTCTCTTTTTAAAGATTTTATTTATTTATTTTAAGACAGAGGAGAAGGGAAGCAGAAAGAGAGGGAGAGAAACATCAATGTGTGGTTGCACTCATGTGCCCCCTGTTGGGGTCCTGGCCTGTAACCCAGGCATGTGCCCTGACTGGGAATCAAACCAGTGACCCTTTGGTTGGCAGGCCAGCACTCAATCCCCTGAGCCACACCAGCCAGGGCATATTCCACCTTTTTCTTTGGGTGGCGGGGAGGGGATTTTCTTTTGTTTTCCAGACGTTACTCTGGAGCGTATCCTTTCTATATGACCCACCAACGTCTTTTCCTAAACACTTCCTCAAAGACTTTATCCTTTCTTCCTCAGATTCTTATAAAAATGGAGTTCTTACATTATTTTTACACGGATTGTTAAATGGAAGATTATTCTAATTCAGAGATTGATTGGGATGTTATTCCTGTATTTTCCTGTATTATTACCTGAAGCCATGAGGTTTCTAAATGGCCTTTAAAATGCTTTCACTAATTATTTATTTTTTACTATCAAGTTCCTCTAATGTTTTTATTTTTATTTATTTTTTATGTTGATATGATCAAGTATCTTTTATTTTTTAATTGTTCTTATTATTTTATTTAATTTTTTCACTTTTATTGTTCAGTTACAGTTATCTCACCTTTTTCACATTGCCGAAAATCATCGTAAAAGAACACCACATCACGTAAACAAAATAGAATATCTAAAATTAGTATTAGTTGTGTTTTACTCCTTATAGATTTTCTAAGCTTTAGATAATTCATTTGTTATTTTTTAGGGTGCAAACCTGACATTTTTAAGTTCTGATCATCCCACACTTCCAGAAAGCGTGAAAGAAAGCACATTACTTATACTGCGAATCACAAATATTGATCCAATAGCTTTCGATTCATTCAGGTAAGTCAAACATGTTTTGCCATTTTGAAGGTAAGTGAGAACACTATTATTCATTACTTTAAAATGAGATTCAATCTGAAAGTATTTCGACTTTACTTATATTTATATTTTTTAAAACAAAGCATAGCTATGTTTATCTATTTTATGTGTTATCTTATATTCCATGTGTGGGAATAGTTACAATCAAGTAAAGAACAAAAATGTCCCATTTTATGTCAAAGGTACTTTATTAATTTGCCTTTGCTATAATTATGAAATGCTAACAAAGCAATAAAATTTAAAGGATGGGATACAGAACAATATTAATATTTTTCCCTACATTTTAGTGTGATTTTTTTAGCACTAAAACATGTCTCAGCTTCTGCATATTAATAGTATTTATTGGTTAAATGAATAATGAAAGAACAATACTATGAATGAAAAGTCCATTTAAATGAATTTGAGCTGTTTCAATTATTTTTTATATATGCTCTTATGTGCTGTTATTCTTGCTGAGTGATTCTTAGTGGTAAATATATGCTATTCTTACAAGTATTTCTTGGTAATAAAATATAATTCAAAATGCTAATAATTGCTGTACTGTATGTGCACCAGAGGCCATATCCCACAAATCAGCTATAAGGTAGTTTTTATTTACTATGTCATTTTACTCTATAGCTCAAAATGAATGTACTTTTTGGCTTTCTAATATAACATTTTTACATTTTATACCATATAAGGCAAAACTGCTTTTAAGTTTAATAGTTTTAATTATTTTGAAAGGACACCAAAATAGCTAAAAAATGAATATAATCTTAAAGATACTTATTGGAAGGTTTTAAGAATTTTAGCCCTTAGTGTACTTAATCCTCCTGGGAATTAAATCAGCAGGTAGAAGGTGGGATTCGATTAATCTTGGCACTCTTCCAACTTCGATGAGACTTTCATTTAATCTAGAATGGGGAAGAGCTTAGAGTTTCCATACTCAAGGTCATCAAACAGAATGTATTTTTTATCACTGTGAACATGTCCATTGTAGGACTGATTCTGTGGAACATGAGGATGATACAGCCAGTCAAGAAGCCAATGACAGGCTGCTCTTGAAAGCCATTCAAGGTATGTGTCATTTTATTGCACTCTTGAGTATTTCGAATGTTTAACAATTTTGTTTGTACATACTAAAGCAGCATTTTTCAGATATTTCTTAGTTTTATGGCACTTGATTTATCCAAATTCCATTCCAAAGCAAATTCCATTCCAAGCAAATTTCCAAATTGCTTATCGTTTTGTAAGTTAATTATATATATATATATGTCTAAAAATACTTTTAAGATTTCTCCTACTTTAATGATTCTAATTGAATAACTGGTATTCTTTGAATTATGAATTTAACAATTCTGGAAAGAACTCGATTATATGGATTTTATTCATGAACTGAACCAAATGCAACTAATTTTGTAACATAAAACTTGTCTCATGCATTATATGACACCCTAAAGAGATGTGTGGTCGCCTAGTGTAAATGACCTGAGACTAGAAGCCACAATTCTATCATTCAATAGACATATGGCTGTGCAAACCTCTTGTACCTCTTTCTTCATCTCTAAAATGGGGAAAATAATCTGCTTTATTAACTTTTCATAGTTGTAATATATACAGGCTTTGGACACTCAAACATGTTGCATATTTTATTTTTAGAGTCTAATTTTTTAACTACTACAGTATAATAGGCTCGGACAATTCTTGCACTCAATTTCCTAGTCTAGAAATAACCACAGGAAATCAACATGTAATTTATAAATTTTAATAAATTCTGGTTTATCATTTAAAGACAATCAGGGAGTAAGAAGACTAGAAATTTTCAAAGTTGTCTGAAATTGGCATTTGAAGTCTCAAATTTTCTTGATGCCATTGTTAGTAAATTGTTTATTCCATCATGGTCAAAACAATATCTGTCACTATTGTATCTGGTGACATGTACTTCCTGTAATGTATTGCATTTAATAACTACTTTAGTAAAGTTCCCTATATGTTCTTAAAATGGCACAAACTTCATTAAGCAAAATCACTTAATGACCACAAAGACAATGCTGCGAATATAACCTCTTATGAATTCCTGGAAGAAAGCGTTACTTTAAAAGTGTCATCAATGGGATAACACTCCAAAGCCTTGATGCCATTTCACATACACGTTATAACTTGAAAACTGCAAACTACTTTAGACATTTTGAACTGATAATTTTTGAGTGACTCGACTGGTGTTAGTTTTGTAGGTCAGTTGGTATCAACAAAGACAGAAGAAAGAGATGAAAAATGTGGTGTTGTTAGATGAAGAGAATGCCTAGAAAATACTATTTTATTTGCAGCATTTAGGTTATTTTGATACTGCTCAAGTGACATTATTTTCCTACATTTAAAATATAACACTTTCACCACACAGTGGTGCTATAGTTCTGGTATATTTACACATAATTTTATATCTAACCTTCTTTATTACAAGGAAATCTGTTTTCCAAAGGTTTTTTTTTATCAGTCATGCATATGATTTGGTTGGCTCTTCTTATAACAGTGACATCAACTTTAATTTTCTTACATGAGAGACAATTGCAATTTGATACATTTGTGAATAGGAACTATTAGTTTCCATCTTTCCTCTTCCTAAGCAGATGAGCTAAAAAAACAGCTACATAAGAAAGGTGTTCGTATTTTGACTGGTTTGGGAAAATACTTTCAACAATTGGACAAAGAAGGAAATGGACTTTTAGATAAATCAGATTTTAAGCAAGCTCTAAAATTATTTCACTTACAAGTGTCTGAAAAGGTATGTACTACAGATACTTTGCTGCAGTAAATGATTTATTATTCTTAGGTGCTATTCACTTCTCTACTGAAATTTTAGTAGTTCCTTTGTCTCCTTTTTCTTTGGGCCCTGATATCAGTGTTCAGCCATCATGTAACAAATCCTGTTGGTTTTTAAAATTTCAACATTCATTCTTCTATCATATTCATTCATATATATATATATGTGTGTGTATATATATATTTATATATAAAGAGCATATTAACTAGCCATTGTCCTAAGCTCTGAGAAGATACACTCTAAGGTCTTCATAACCAAAAGATTGAAAAATATAAATGGTTACAAAACAATATGATATGCGTTAAGTAGAAAATGCTTTCAGAACACCCAGCATAAATTCCAAACCATATTATAAGGAAGGAGAGGGAAGATCATAGAAGGATTCCTGGCGGAGGATATATCTGAGCCGAATTTTAAAGATGAGGAATTAAGCAGACAAGAGGGGAGGAGTGTGGATCAGAGGCTGGATAGTTCACAAAAAGAGAAGCACGTTGTGAAAGCATGGAGGACAGAGGGAGTGTGGCCGCCCGGGAACTGCAGGTTCATCCCGTATGCCCCGCCCCCAGAGCCTTCACATGGACTGTTCCCTCTGCTGTGAGTAATCTTCCTCTAGACCTTTGCGTGGTTAGATTTTCTCATCATTCAAAGGCCACAGCTTTCCCTACTAAGTGTCAGAGTACGCCCTGATACTTCTGTCTATAGGAGAACCCCATCTGATCTCTGGTCCTCTGCACTTCCCCATTTTATTTTCTTTATGCCGCTTCGTCTGCAAGTAGGATGTTAACCCCGTTAGGGCAGGGACCAGGGTGCTTCTAGTTTCCTGCTCCATTTCTAACACCTTCCAATAGAATCAGGCATACAGCAAGTACTGAATAAATAAATACACAGTACATTACTTTAAATGGATAGATGGGTGGAAGGGAAAGAGAAGAATGAAGAGAAGTAGGCTTAGGAGGGTCTATTACATTAAAGCCTTTCATGCCCTGCTAAGAAGTTTGGATTTTCTTATAAAAGTATGAATTTGAAACAATTTTACCTTAAGAATTTCAGTTAAAAAATCTTCATTGTTCATTTTTGCTTCAACAGTCTTGTCACAAGATGTAGTGTATTTTGTGGAGGGAACACTGGAAGTTGAATTTATGAGCTATAGGTTCAAGTCCTAGGCTTACTACTTGAACTGTGTGATCTCGAGTAGGTCTTTTCACTTTTTGGATCGATAGGCTCTGCCTGGACAAGGCAGAGATAATACTTAGAGTCGGAGTGTTTGGGCTGTGAAGCTCATGTGAGAAAATTACACAGGAATATGCTTTATTGACTGTAAAATTTGTACTAATGTGATTTTGTATATTATTGTTGCGACAGACCTAACTTTTGTGGTTTTGCAACATTTAGGCTCACCTTGTGACACACACTGTGAGTTATTGAATGGCCTGTTCCTTTCATAAAACAAAACAAAAGCAAAAGCCAAAAAAGACAGCAATAGGAAATTAGAAAGCCTTGGTGTCTTTATCAGCAATTATGCAGGTAATTAATAACTGAGTTAAAATTAGAACCCAGATCATCTGGGACAATCTGTATTCTTTCTGCATCACCATAGAACTTCCCTTTTCAATTGGTTTGCTATATTTTTATGATTAGGTTCAGGAATAAAAACTAAAAAAAATTATATAAGGTACTTGTTATAGGGAGAACGTATCTAATGAAAAGATGAGTAAGCCACCCCCAGTTTTTCATATATTTTAAATAATAGTCCCTGTTCCCCCCACCCCAATGTCACTGGAAACTGACCATACAATAATAAACAAACGTAAGTGGCTGTAAAATAAGAAAATAGGAATCACCAACCTAATTGTAGAGCTAGTTTGTCATAAGGCATAGTTGCTCTCCCTGATGGGAAATTAAAAAAAAAAAACAGTTGGTACACAACCTAATAGCTTGATTTCTACAGAAATAGTGTGATTGAATTAACCTCAGTTATTTTCAACTGAATTATCATTTTTCATTTTGTACTATATCTGAAAAAGAATTACATAAATTTGTTGCCACTTTGGGTAAATTATTCAATTCTTGAAAATTATTTATTTTAATCCTCTAGTGTTATCTTTTTAATTCTAGTATTCAATGAGCTGGGTGAGTAAATAGAACAGTTGGGTGGGAATAGAACATTCTATTAAATAGTGCATTTATAAAAACAGTAAGTGGCAATGATAAAATGAACAAACTTGCATATGGGATTTATTCAAAATAACATCTTTTGGTGTAAATTATGGAATAATATTAGAGTCATTAAAATATGCTTTATACTTTCAAGCATGAAGATGAGAAATAGTTAGTGGTCCTAATGCCACCCCCAAACCTGAAGTGACCTTCTAATTGTCACAGATATTATATGTAAAAATAACTAAATGTTCAAATGCAAGTAAATGGTGTTTTTTATTTTTGTATAGAAAAGAATTGGATCTAAAGTTAATTTGTGTCTTAATGCCTCTTTTAAATGGTTATTAACTCTGCAGAACTGCCCACCACAGAGTTTCTTTAAAGAGCTTTCTGAGTGGCTTTGGTTGGATTTATATATATATTTTTTACTCTGTCTAGGACTACAAAAGATGTAACGAAATACTATGATCGTGTAGTCATGTACAACTTAAGGGTGTAAGAATGGTTGGCCTGTGTATTATTTCTAGGATTTTGAGTCTTTGTGGCTGATTCTGAATGACAGTGGCAATGGCAAAGTTGATTACGGAGAATTCAAACGTGCCATTATTGGTGAAATGAACGAATACAGGAAATCGTTTGTTCGAAAGGTAACTTTGTTAAGTAATCTTTCAAATGCATGTAGTTTCTTTTAATAGATTGTTAGTTTCCTTATTTTAGAACTTTAATGATTTACCATTGAAAATGTTTTAAATCCCTTACCTATAATGTATTTTGGTTTTAGTAAAACACAAGCAAAAAAAACACGTACAAATACAACTCTCCCAGGATAAAGCTAAATAATTTGTGCATTTGTTTTAGGAAATATTATAAAAGGAAAATAAAATCTGAATCAAATTTTGGCTCACAAATTATTAGCTCCATAAATTGCTGGCTCCATAAATTACTAGCTCTGTGACTATATGTGTTTTTAAATATCCCCAACCTCAGTTCCTTATTTCATAGAATTGTTATAAGGTCTGAATGATATAATACATATGACTTTACGTGTGGCTTTGCTGTGGTCAAGGTACTCAATATGTGCTATCTTAGGATGGCTAAGATGGTTCTGGTTTTTATAATACACATGCTAAGTGTTAAAATGTGGATTAAAACAATCATGTTAAATTGGAATTAAAAAACAGGAGTCCTGGTTTTTATAGGAAGTTACAAATTAATCCAGGTCTGGTAGTCAGTTTTAGAACATACTTTTGAGCAATGTAGTTTTCTTTTCCTTTTGTTCATGTGCCTAATATAAAACGTATATGTGTCTAATACTGAACAAAGCTGTTGCACATAGAGTTGCATGGGCAATTACATGAACTATCGATCACAGATAGAAAAATATCAAAATCTTAACTGGCCAACAGACACACAAAAATACCTTAAGCCAAACAAATTCATCTCGTAGTGTTTATAAATTTGCATGTATTGGTACTTTGCATATCCTGGTGACAGGTTTGGTTATCGGAAGTAGAAACCGGAGATTTGTCTCCTTTATTTATCTTGGTGTTTGGAGTAGAGGACAAAAGTAGTGCTAGAAGCATAGGACCAAGGTTTCAGCGTGTTTGGTTTCCCCTGAGGCTTCTCTCCTTGGGTTGTGATTGTCTTCTCCCTGGGTGTCCACATAGCCGTCCCTCAGTCTGTGTTGTCTTCACCCCAATCTCTTTTTATATGGACACCAGTCACATTGGATTAGGTCCACCCCAATGATTCCATTTTTAACTTAATAACTTCTTTGATTTTAGTGATGGAATGTTTTGAAATTTACTTATATGTCACAATAGTTCTGGCAGTTTGTTTCAGCCATTTATCAGTTTCACATGAATCTTAAACGGGAACTTACTGGACGGATTTTTAACCTAACTCCAGTGTGCAGAGGAGGAAAGCCAGGGCAATAGAGGTTAGGTTACTTTATCAAAGTCAGGTGCTGAAGAGTGATAGAACTGGAAAGCAGATACCTACTGAGAAGGGCTCCTGGTGACTGTTCTCAAATGCGTAAACAGAGCCTAGCAGCCATTCCTGAACAGGAGCATCTCACACAGACCATGCTTTAGTGAGAAGCCTGCAGAGAACTGCCTGGCTGCAGTGTGGTCCTGCTATAGGAGCCAGTATAAAGGAGTTCCTGGAATTGTGTTTCAACCAATAGGACTGAGGCTTTCCTTGCCAATTGGAGCTGTACAGCTATACTCTCATTAGCATCCTACCAGCCAATCAGAGCAGTTCCATGCTGACCAGTCAGGACAGTGCCTTTTAAACCAAACTGAGGATTTGGAGTCCTCATCTGCATGAGGATGGACCAATTAGGGTCCATGGGTGAGGACTTCTCTCTCTATAAGTCGGCATTCCTGTGACTCTGGGCACTTTCTCTTTCTGTTGAAGACTGAAACTGCTTTCCCTGGCTGAAGCTGAAACATGGAAAACATCTCCTTAGACTAGAGCAAAGCAAAGCAGACCAGGGCAGGCAGACCCAGGTCAGAGCAAAGTGGAGCAGACTGGATGGGAGCAGAGCTTTGTGAGAGGGGCCTCACTCAAGGGCCACCTCGCCTGAGGGCCACCTCGCAGCCATGCTTTTACACAGCCTCCTGTTTCATATGAAGCTGTAACGCTATGGAGCTGTTCCACAGCCATGCTACATCACAATTGAGTTGTTTGCTCTGGATACATTTTCCTTCTTCACTGTGTAGAGCAGATTGGGTATTCTGGTTGGTGTTGAACTAGTGCCAACAACTATCTTGCTCCAATACCTTTCTTCCTTGTACTCATGATTCTGCCATCATATACCAGTCTTTTAAACTGTCTTGTTCAGAACCTATAAATAACTACTGCAGAATAAAAAGTTGGTTCACATGTCTAATGGTTTCATAGAAAAAATAGTATTTCTGTCATTATTTAGGCCTTTATGAAACTGGATTTCAACAAAACTGGAAGTGTGTCTATTATGGACATAAGAAAATGTTACTGTGCAAAGAAACATCCTGAAGTGATTTCAGGTAATTATTATGAGTCAAAATGCATTGGATTTCTAAAATGTTAGTTAAAAAAAGTAATATCTTCAAATAGTATTAATTCATAACGTGGACCCGAGGTCATTAAGGGAGGAATAAACAATTATTTTTAAAACTGAAAACATGAGAGCTATTTAACAGTCATTAAAAATTCTTGGGTCTATTGTCTGTACTTATTTTTTTCGTTCATGTTTATAATCAATATTGAACTTTTATTTCCTATTCAGATAGTGAATAGTTTGAGTTAAAAAGGTCAGAATAGATATAGGGAACAAATAAGTACATGTGCAAATTCTCTGAGTTTTACTGAACGTGTTTACATTTGAAGATTTAAGGCAGAATGAGGGGATGTCTTTCTCTAGGGATAGAGCTATACAAATAATGAATATACACATATCTATGAAAGTTTGAGGATATAGAACATATCTTAAAGTAATTCTAGAGATCTATTATCTATTATATTTCTTTTGACTTTAATTTTCACATAATTGGTTTATAAGTGAATTTTCATTATACAGAAAGCGTTTGGCCATAGTTTACATTTCCCTCTTTACGTTACATTTCCCTCTGTAAAGGTAGCAATTACTATTATTTCATATATACATATGTTTCAGTTCTTACTGTATGGATTTTCATAGCTTTATATGTGCTATAAATATCTAATGCTTTTTGAAGTTTTCTTCATGAACATAGTGTTCATGAAACAAAATGTTATGTAGTTTGCTTTTTATATTCAACAATATGTTTTAGAACTCTTTATGTTAATCCACACTGAGCTATCTTCTTTTTATCTTCTGTATATTATTCTTTTAAAAATCAATATAGTACAATTTACCTGGGCGTATATTATGCTATTTTCTTGGGGTACTATCATGACTTAGAATACATATGCTTCACGTTTTAATTGATACTTCCAAATTGCTTTGTAAGATGGCTATACCAGATTGTACTGCCATTAGTTGGAGAATTCATTTTGCCTCAGATTTTTGACAATCTAATAGATTAGGTTTTTTAAAAAAATTACTTCTGTGGTTACTAGGGAAGTTAAACATATTTTTGTATATTTGTTGACCATTTATAATTTACATTTAATGAGTAATTTCTAATTCATATTTTAGATTATATAGTTAAATACTATAGAATACTATTATTCTAGAATTTTCCTTTTTAATATTAAAAATATACTATAATTATTTAGGTTTATTACTGTTATTAGCCCTTATAGTTTATTTATTACTTTTCATTGTGAAGTTAAAAGAAGCAGAATTTGTTATGAAGATTAAAGTTGTGTGATTATGAATATAATCACCACTGACTTCCCAATTTTTTAAAATATATTTCAGGTCAAAATAGCTTTATTTGCTTATCAATGACTTTAAATGAACTACAGTTGCCAAAAGAGAATTTACAGAATTATTTAGTTGTACATATTATATCTTTCCCTTAAAACCCATATCACTCTCTGCTTTTTTCCTTTAATTAATCATGTTAAAGATAAAAACAAGATAGTATACTTATTTCAAAATTAGGTGATTTAACACCATGTGTTTTTTTCTCTTTGTCTTCTCTAATAATCTTAAGTTGTTTAAATATCTTTAGTTTTTTTTTAATGTGTTGTTGAATTGTTGGTGAAGATTTTTGTTTTGCAGTTAGATAAACTGTTAGTTTAAGAAATTATATCCATTGTCTCTATATTCAGATTAAAGAAGATAAGCTAACAAACTATACACAGTTTTAAAAAGAAGAAAATCTGTTACTGTGTAAAAAATTTTTTAAATAATATATCATTACAAAATTTTAATTTATTCACATGCCCATTTTTGGGATATAGATTATTTACAATTTTAATTAATTTCAAATTGAGTCTTTTACAGCAGACATAATTTAATTTAACTACAAAAATATTTTACTTTATTTGAATAATTTATTTTAAAAAGAATACTTAGCTTTAATAGAAATGGAATTTATCAAGTGTTTTTCTGTGTAGTTGTATTAAAAATCTAATGTTGTTTATTAAACTATTAAGAGAAGCAAAAGAAGGGTTAGGTACAAATGATGGAAAATAGATATTTCCTGGGTGAGAATATAAAGGAAGTACAAATTTCTTGAGTATTTGAAATAAATTTAAATAAAATTTTTCCTAGGAAAATAGTATGAAAATTTATCTGTTCAAACATATGGATTATAAACAGGGAAATCTGCTTGTATATTTTTATATAGATTAGATCTTGATTAATTTTTATCAATGATTAACATTCAATCACAAACTGACTTTATCGTTTTATATTACTGTCTCTGGATGGCATAAGTATTCAGTGCTTATTTGACCTGTTTTTTTAAATAGTCAGTGTTCTTTATTTCTTTCATGTTTTTAAGAGACAGCAAGCATTTTGCTATTCAAAGCAGATTTTTTTCTTTAGTTCGAAAGGTACTTTACAATGAGTTGTTACCTGAGTCCGTTGGAGAACCTCTGATGTTGGAGAAAGAGCCAGCTCTTACCATAATTTTGCCTCTTCTGTTAGATGAACAGTTAAGGTGGTATTCCAATTTAAGTTTGTTATTTTAAAATGCAATATGACTTTAAAATGATTTATACCAACTATCCTTATAAAAATAAATTAAAAATATAAAATCATTTATAGAATCCAAAGATTTTTTTAGACATCTTTTCTGCTCTTGTATATGGGCCTCTATTTTCTTTATTATCTGACTATCTGTAGCTTCCTTTCATCTCTTAATTCCTCTTTTCTTACTAAAAAATTAATGAGTGTCTCTTTTCCTTTTCTATTCTAAGATCCTGAGAGTAGATCAGTGCAAGAAAGGGTAGGCAGTGAGCGGGGTGGCAAACTAGTGAGAAGAGTTCTATGATGGAGAACCTACGTTCGGGGCAATCAGCGAGAACTGCCCCAGACAATGGTGTTTAGGCTGAGATCGATCTTCTGCTCCAGCTGACCTTAATATGATCAAAGTTACTTATTTAAATAGCGCATTGTTCTCTTTCTGAATTAAAAAATCAAGTGAATTTTTCAAAAGAATCAGATATTTTGTATTTTCTCTTTAAATAACAAACTAAAGAATTGTAGTTATTTACATATATGATTCTCAGCATCTTCTAACAGGATCAAGGCAGTCATATTTAATATAAGCCAATAAAAATAGCCTACTTAATGTAAGAGCTGGAAATAGAATGATTTATCAAGTGTAAGCTCTTCCAGCAAACATTTTCCTAGGCACTTGGATCTTGTGTCTGCAGTTGTATTTTCTAGCTACAGTTGTGAGTAACCGAATCACAGAATAACTAATGCCTGAATGTAGGGATATCTTTCATGCATCGCATCACTGTGTTAATCCTTGAAAGCATTTGTTTTCTTCTTCTTTCTAATGGGAATGAAGGTGAGTCCTTTAAAACATTAAGAAATATCAGGATATCTACAGTAGTTAACTATTATTTTGCCTCTACAGAGAGCACGCATCCTATCAGAAATTTAAAAGATGCCTCCAATGTTTATTAAAGTCATTATCATTAAATTCCGGTTCATGCAAGAAAATGTTTAAATAAATTGGAGGATAGTGTGACATAAAATTTTCAATCGTTGAAAAGATTTTACAGGGTGATTAAGTATTTCTTTACCACAATCAGTCATTTTCCTGGAATTTTAAGGAGATTGTTAACGTGGTCGGTACTACTTTGCAGGTCATTCCACAGAGGAAGAAATCAAATTATCTTTTCTGGAAACACTAAAAGGCGCCTGCAGCAAGTCTGACGAAGTGTCCTATGGGGAATTTGAAGATTACTACGAGGGCCTCAGTGTAGGAGTGGTAGATGACGAGGACTTCGTTTCTATCTTACGTACTCCGTGGGGGATTTAGTTTTTTAAAATTAGCCCTCAGCATTTTAAAGGAGAGATGAATTTAATGCAAAGTATGATCAACCACTGGAATATGTTTTTCTAGAGCTCTATTCTGTTT
Organism: Carollia perspicillata; assembly: GCA_004027735.1. Lineage (NCBI taxonomy): Eukaryota > Metazoa > Chordata > Mammalia > Chiroptera > Phyllostomidae > Carollia > Carollia perspicillata. Next base: position 14,200 of record PVKM010012213.1, on the reverse strand, counting down.
TTTTTTTTTCCTCAAAAAAGTTGAATCTGGAAAGAAAAGTATTCAGAAAGGAATATATAGGGATATGTATATATTTATGTGCAAGTATGAGTACTTGCCTGTCTGTAAGTTTGAAATTGTCTGTATTTTTGATTTATTACTTACTTTGAATATATTTCAGAGCTATTTTTATTAGCTTTCATAGGAAAGTAACATTTGTAGCAGACTATATGAAATCATTTATTGTAGTAACCGAGTTTCTTTCCATTTTTTTCTATTCATTTCCCAAAGTAAAATTGCTACCACTCTCAATTTCATAAATTGGAATTTGAGCTCAAAGCTTTTAAGATTGAAATAGTTCAACTTGTTTAAAGCATATGAAAATGTTAAAGGAATTAAAGGACATGCAAGAGAAAATTTCAATGCAGGGTGATTATGAATGTTTTCTGTAACATAAATATTTTGGATGATGGAGGCCTATCCCTAAAATGCATATTTAAACACAGACTTGTGAATCCTTGCCTTCTAAATTATGTGCTGTTGTTTGTTCAATAGAACACAATGTAGTTATTCTAGGGACCAGTTCTATTTGTCTGTTTTATTTTCTAATTGTGATCACTCTAACCTGCACAGAATTATTATTTAGTGAGAAACAATACAAAATAGGAGATGGGATGTTTTCTTAGATTATTAAATAAGCATCTCAAAAAGTGCATTATCACATATATGGACTGAGGGATAATTTAGTAATTCTCAATGAAAATATAAAAAGATATTTTGTGCCTTAAGATGAATGTAAGTTATTCTAAACACCTTTTGTTTTCCTTTGGCATATAAACAACTGAAACATTTTCTTCTGAATAGATGTTCTTTAATGGTTAGACAAATTATAATCATTTGTTCTAAATTCTTCTGTTTTTCATTTCTCTTTGGAAATATAAAGAAGAAGAGAACTTTATAAAGTTGTTTCTGAGTTCATAATTTTTAAAAAATATCTTTCTATGTCAATATAAATTAGAAAAAATAATATTGAGCAAAATAAGTGGTTAAAAAGTAAAAATAAATACTTTGTTGAAAATGACTTTTTACATATAATTTTATTCATCTATACCATTGGCAGCCTTATAAAAAATTTGAGTATTGAGTATACAAAAATGTCAGTAGTGAGTATACAAAAAATGTCAGTAGTGAGTATACAAAACTCACTACTGAAGTATCAGAAAGAAAATATGTATAATTATTTTAGTGCTGTTTTCACTAGATAAATTCTTTATTTCTTGGAATTTTTTTTCAGTTAGGTTATTGTGATTAAAACAATGTGCTGGGAGACATTTTGCACATATGTCTTTATCGCTTTCTCTGTGCCATTCCCTTACTTGGAAACATTTAGGTAAGTGTAGTCATCCTAAGCCCTATGAATGGCTTTCATATTGAAATGACTGATAATACTGTGGGTGCGCACTGTGCACGTAGTATTTTCATCGATAAAGTTGCATTTAGTGCTCCTCAACATATCTATTTTTAATATTGTTATGTCATATTTTCCTATGAATATAATCAGAAAATGCACAAAAAAGGTGGGGTGATAGTTCTGGGATTTAACATATTAATATGATAGCATACTTTTAAATAAACCTCTACACTCTTAGTTTAAATATTCATATGTGTTTATCTATAGGAAGTTTCTCTATTTAAAAGATGTAACTTTAGTAGTTAATTTCTTATCCTACACAGTTATTTCTGTGTAAAGTTAGAAAATACATATTCAATGTTATTTGGTGTATTTTGTTAAATTAGAATTGGTGTCACAATAAAGCATTCTGCTTTTGCCTCACTGCATTCTTCTTTGACTTTTGTGTATAAAATCTATTGTTTAGTATTCAGTTCAATAGAAGAGCATTAATAGAAGTTATATTTTCAAACATCCAAAATGTGATAATTGACTATTGAAATTCTGTTCTTAATAGTCTTGAAGTTTCTGAAATATCTCTTGATTAACTTTAAAATATTGTTATATGTTGTAATGATGTTACGTGAATTTCATAATTAAGTGTATATGATCATTCTCTAGCTCTTTAAAAAGTAGTTACTTGTTTTGATATAGCATTGCTTTCCCAGTTAACAGTATTGTTTATTGAGTTCAATATATTGATTTACTTTACTTTTTCTATTCTTATAAATAAAGTATTACAGGATGTTCAAAAAAATTCACATTTTATTAGAAAACAAGGGCTATCCTTTAGGAATTTTTTAGCTATATTTAATTAAGAAATAAATATGCATGTACATGATGGAGCAACTATAGATAAAAGTGTATGTTCCTGTTTTAAACTATATAGTATAGAAATATATATTGTTTGATGAAGTGACTGCACAGGGAGAGTCACTTAGAATAATTCACAATTTTGATACAGATATAAAACACATTCTATTAATTACATTGGATTTCCAGTCAGTCTAAGTTGTCAGTTACTTCAGGAGAAATTTGTACACAATGAGCTATGTTTACCGCAGATTAACACGCATTTGTGGGATTGGAGTTGCCAGTGCTTCACAATAGCATACACACTGTGAAAAGCTGTTGTTATTGTGAGGCTGACCAATGAGGGCAAACATCTGTAGTGAATGGGCTTCAAGAAGTAGAAAGAACTGAACCTATATAACTCAAGCCAAGCAAGAGAAAAGAGAATCTAGTGGATTGGCAGGCATGTATTAGTATCAGATAATGAGAAAAAGCTCTTGTCATAGCCTTCCACTTGTATGTTATGGTTATAAAACTTCTAAGAAAACTAATTCATTGGATGCTTCCTATATAAAGACTAAATGCCCCATGTTAAAGCCACTGTTGACCTGATTAGTCACTGGTTTTCAGTCATTCATACTTAATTGTGCAGCACTATCCACGCAATTGCCCAAGGTTCTGAGAAATTCTAGAACTTTCTCACACTCCTATGGCACACTCACTCTCAATTCCTTTGGCTTATTTCTTTTGAATCTGTCCCCTTCACTGCTCTCAAGGCTTATGCCCTTACCAGTGCTTTGCTCCAGCTCTTACCACTTCTTAAGTGCATTAACCCCTCATCAACCCTGTCCCTCCCAGTCCTACTTCAGCCCATCCTACACACAGCACTGTTGGAGAGAGTTTTCTGAAATGTACATTACTTCCGCGATTAAAATTCTCCCATGGTTTCTCCTATCTTTCAAAAAAGTTCAAACTGCTTACCTTAACACATAAAACCAAAATGATCTTGTTTCCCTGAGTTCACCTCCCTGCACTCAGCTCTGGTAAGCCTTTCACGCAGTGGAGCACAGTGGTGGCTGCAACTCCCAGGGACACACTGCTGGGATTTCACTGAGCTTACAGGACAGCCTGTGCAGTCTCTGTGTGCCTCCTTGCCAGGACACACTGGTTTAATAAATGACTATATGTGTTGGAGAATTCGGTCTGATTTTTTTTTTTTTTTTTCACTAAACTGGATAGTGTGGTTAGGAGAAACAGCTAATTCTCACCTACCTTAAAGATTTTAGTGGGGAATGACAGTTAATCACCATAAAGAACCTTATTACATGTGTACAACTAAATTACTCTTAATTTAGTTGTCAGTTCACAGCTGCAGTTCTCTGTCAGACACTGCAGTAGTCCTCATAGACCTCAAAAATGATATGGTAAAGTGCCTAAAGTAGAAGATCAAAGATTTCAAACATCCCTAGTCCATGATTAGTATAACACAAGCATAAACTAGGCCCAGTGGGCCATGGAAGAACTGTTATTATCCTTTCAGGAAGTAATAATTCGCTGCTCTGAAAGCATATGATTTATTAAAGAATTACTGAGGTGGCAATTAAAGTGTTCTACATAAAAACTGAAATAGCAAAGATTTTAAAGATTCAATTATATAGATTGCAGGCATGTATTAATTGAAAAACTCTAATAATGCATATATGCAAGCTCATCAGTATTGTTTTTGGATATCCAAGCAAGGTAAAGTTATTTGGAAGGATTTGAGTTATAAAATGACCTATCTGGTGACAAATTTTATTCAATGACAAAACAATTAAGGTCCTTGTTGTGTTAAGTACTCTTTTTATCAAGTTAGAGTGGAATTTCTGTGCCATGGCTGAATGAATGCAGATATATGTTGGGAACTGCTCTGTCTGGTTTGCGGAGTTGTAACTGAGCCCCATGGCTAAGGCTGAGTGAGCGACCTCCGGACTGTGAGCCACCAAGGAAACGAAGCTTATCTCCCTGGCAGGAGTGCTGCTTCTGCTTCATCCATCTCTGGCCCCCAGTACTTGGTCGATTAGTCAATGACAGGTAAGACCCCTTGGGCGGGGGCAACCTAAGCCAGCACAATCACTTGGGAGGTCCTCAAGGAAAGACTCAGGGGCTGCAGCAAAGAGGGGGTGATGGACCCTCGCTCCCCAGCTATTCTGACGTAGCCTGAGTCCTCATTCAGTCTGCAAGAAGTCTCCTAATCTCTTGGCTGCCTTACTTCCCCTGCCTGACTTAAGCCTGAGACAATGCCTTAAGCCTGAGACAATGCTGGTGGTGGGTACCGCCCTGTGCTGGAAAGGGTGGGTTCCCTAGGGCAATCAGACCTAAGAAAGAATATGTAAAATCCTATGAAACCTGCTTTCTTTAGAATGCTCTCAATTAAATGAGGGTCCAAGCAAGAAGTGAGTTTGTTCCTCAAAGTTTTGTAGCTCTTCAGCTATCTGACCCTGACTCAAAATAAGCCCTCAGAGTTCTCTGTTATCTATTGTTTGACCCTTACTGCCTGACAATGATTAATGAGCTTTACCTGTATTTCTGTGCAAAATGAACCCAATAAAAGCCCATTGAGGAAAAGGTTCTTGGTCCTTCTCCTTTGAGAGATTAGCCACCTTTCCTCTCCAAGCACATCATGTCTTAGTAGCATTATTTTCATCCATGGCGGCCAAGGGGGCTCTGCCCGCAGAGCCCCCCCACTCAGATATAAGCGAAGAGACTCTCACCTCTGCAGCCATGTGTTGAGTTTCCTGACATTTTCAGATGATAAGAAGGTCGATATGAAACAGATGACTGCCATTCAAGGAAATCATTATGTGTCACTTACAAAAGCTGCATACTTATCTAGTATTTGAACAGATACTTATTGATGAAAATATATGTTGTCAAAGAAAAGAAATTTGAGAAAGTCCTCAGATGACCACTCAATCAAGAAAAATTATGTCCCTATACTAGTGTTTTAATGTAGATGACGTTGTGGAAAGAGCACACACTTAAAGTCACTGAAAACTTGAGCTCTGTTGTGCATTAGCACTGTGACTTTGGGGAGCAATAATGTCACTGAGCCTCGACTTCACCTGAGGGTTGATATGAAGATTGAATATAGACATGGATGTACTTGGAGATGTCGATGTAGATACTATGTATGTCTAGATACATTGTACTTATCACAACAGAGCAGACAGATGTAACTCAGCATACATTTACCTCTGTTTTAATGCAAAGTTTTAGAGAAATTAATAAAAAATGAATGAAAAAATGACCTTAGTTTTTTCTTGATTAATCTCAAACAGCAACCACAAGAGCCATTCTTTTAAAGAGACATAATTTAATGGGTAAGAATAATTTGTCACTCTTAATGTGTAATTGACTCATGAATCTAATAAACATTATTATTAATTATCTTCCTTCATCAGAGCCCGTGAAGGAAAATCCACATCTGGTATTAAGGCTAGCAACAATCTTTTCCTTCATAGTATGTAGTGAAGTGACAGGTTAAAAAGCTGGTTAGTTACAAAATTTGTAAGCATTATGAATATGGTAAGCATTATGCTAAGTGAAACAAGCCAAGCAGTGACAGATACCATATGCTCTCACCTCTAAGTGGAACCTAATCAACAAAACAAACAAGCAAGCAAAATACAACCAGAGACACTGAAATAAAGAACAACCTGATAATAACCAGAGAAGGCGGGGGAGAAAGATAATGGAGGATAATGAGGAAAGGCCATCAAGGAACATGTATGAAAGAAACAGGGACAAAGCCAAAGGGGGTGGTTCCAAGGGTGGGAGGTGGAGATGGGCAGGGTGGGGGCGTCATGGATGGGTGAAAATGGAGACAGTTGTAATTGAACGACAATAAAAAAGAACAAAAATTTGTTGTTACAGAAATTAGTGAAAAGATGATACATGTGGAAGACTAATTTTATATCTGTAGAGACTTTAGGAAACATTCCTAATGTTTTTGGTGTATGCACCAAAACAATAGATGGCCTTGAACCCTGTTAAGACATTGTGTATTCCGAAGATGGCTGCAATAGTATCTTTTATCCCATGTCTCACCTAGTGAACTTGGTGTCTACATCCCCTCTCCTTCGATCTGGGTGACATGTTACTTTTTTGTAACAATAGTTTGTAGCTGCAGCTATGTTGTGTTACATCTCTGTCTGGGCCACAAAAAGCCTCTTGTGCCTTGTTTGTTGGAATGCTTGAACCACTGAGTAAGAAGTAGGACTGTGTGAGTCTGCCAGACTGGAGAGGCTACATGTAAGGGCTCTGGTTAACAGCAGACAGGAGCTCCGGCTGATAGCTAGTGTCAGCAACCTGCCACGTGAGTGAGTGAGTCATCCACCCACGTGAGTGGGTGGATTGCAGCTCCAGCCAAGGTCTCCCTATAGTGACACGACAGACCCCAGTGACGAACACCCAGCTGAGCTCTTTCATATTCTTTGTTTTATTTCAGATTTATTAATGTGTAATTCACCCATAACTTTGTGAGCCAAATTAAATGGTTGCTTTAAGCTGCTAAGAGAGGGTTATTTTTTGTGTAAAAATAGTGATTAAAACAAATCCTTATTTTGAATTCTAATAAAGCAAGTGTATTAAAATGTTTTATCAAGTATTCAGGGGATTAAATTAATATGACCCACAGTTATGAAAAAATTTTGACACATTATAGGTGAAAATAGGCAAGATGAGTCTGTGTGGTCTCAGTTGTGCACAGGAAAGTGAGCCGATAGCTTGTGTCATACACAGAATCCAAAAGGTCACACTTCATTCAAGATAAACTGAATTGATATGTAAGATAAAGTTGAAGCTTTGCAGATCATATTAATAATTACCCATTATGTTGTATTTATTATGGCAACTGGTGAGTTCATTTATTATTGTGTTAAGTAGTATGTAATTTTCTTGCTAAAAAATTTGCCCATAATAAATATGGCAAGATAATTTCTGGAGATAATTTATGTTTGGTTCTCATTGCTAAAAGACATGGAAGAGAATAAAGGAGACCCCTCCAAACCCATTCCAAGAACACAGGCAAGCTTTTGTTTTTATTGTCCCAGGGTTGGAAGCCGAAATGCCAAAAACTCAATTCAGGACCTGAAGCTCCCTCTGTCTTTGAGTGGCTGTATGTGTGTGTGTTAGACGAGTTTGTTTACATAGATTACAATGCATACAGGCCTACCCGAAGTGGAAGAGGGGACTTCTGAGAGTTTCCACTGAGACTGAGAGGGACAGGGTTTTCCTATGCTAGACCCTGGTGGCGTGAAGTGGAGCGGACAAGTCTTCTGTCCTTGAGAAGCTGTATGTGTCATGGAGACTGCAGATTGAGAAATCAGTGACTACAGTGATTGAGGTAAGTGATGGGCAGCAGGGACAGATGTCACTATAACACTCTAGGTGAGTGCATGCATCATGAAAATGAAGGAAGAGACGGAAATGATACTTGAGCATGTTTGAATGGCGTTATCTAGGGCAATGAAGGCTAGAAGGCAAAGTATCATTCAGAATGTAAGCATTCTATTTATGAAATTTCGTGTAAGCAATTTAAATCATACTTTCCGTTCTTACCTGTAATGCCAGGGACATTAGGGCTCTTCCTTATACCCTCCATGGCCTCGGAGCAGCCTCTGTTATCACTCTGCCATTTCCATTCATTTGCATCAATTATTCTTACTTGAGATGCAGTTGGCATTTTGTTTTTATTGTTTATCACTATATTCTCATTATCTTGTACAGTTCCTGGCTTCGTGTCTGGCACATAAATACACAATAAATATTTGTTGACTGATATAATACATAATATTGCATCTGCCTCAGCAATCCCCAAACTTTTGGCTTTTTTTATACCGGGTATTTTATGTTTTTTAATCTTTTCTGTTTCTGTCCTGTCATCTTCTTAATGATTTTTATATAAAGAACTGACACTTAAAGTATGATTTTGTTCCAAAAATTATTGGAGTTATTTAAAATCCATACCAACTTCTCCATCTGGATGTTAGTATTTTACTTTTTTAATGATCATTCATTCTTTTCTTCCTTTACATTATTTATGTCTGACTAGCATGAGTAGTTTGTTTACAACACATTTGAAGATTTTATTTTGAGTGTTCCTTCAGCTATTCATGTTCTAAGTTTAACACTCTGCTGTTCTCCCAAGAAAGACACGGGAGTAGAAAACACACCGGAAGTCGGCCTGTCTGGGAGCGGAAGCGCAGCAGCCCCGGTCACTCGCTTTCTCCGTAAGGAAGACCATTGCCAAGGCCACGTCGCTGTCTCTTGCAGGCTGAAGCTCTCTGAAGTAGGGTGTCCTGAGAGTACTCTGTTTACTTTCCTACTGCTTTTGAAGTTTGGAGAGTCCTTATTTTTCTTCTTGAGTTCTACAACTAGTGTGACATATCACGGTATTGACTTCAGCTTGTTCATTTGATATCAGACATATTTTCTACTTTTTCTGTTGATCATCTGTGTTATTTTTAATTTCAGAATTTTTCCATTGTAAAGTTGATCAATTTTCTCTATTAATCAGATTTTTTCACATATTTTAAGATTTTATTTCATGGCATAATAGCCACATCTATATTCTCTTACATAATTTTTTTCTCTTCATATTCTTCTTGAATCTCAATGTTCTATTTTATAACAGGCATGTTTATATATCATTACACATTTTTTACATGAAAGATACTTCCTACGGAAGTCAGATGAATGTTTCCCAGTTTTCCTCTCACTAGTGAGCTCCCTTCTCTCCACCTCAAGTTAGGACCTAACAAGTGCACCCCCTGAGCCAGCTTTTCCTCAGAGCTCAGTGAGAAGTTATCTTGGAAAAACAGAGCCTAAGAGTATGTGTGCAGGTGTACACATGCCCTCAACAGGAACATTAATTTTCTACAGTCCCTCGTCCAGTATTGTTTCCCAATTAAAGTATTGAAGTTTAGTTCTTTCATTAAGAGTCCCAATGGTATTCTTTATGGTTGGATAATTCTGAAACTATAGATAAACGCTAATCTTAATTGAAAGTGTTTAGCTTAATTGCTTTTACCCTTAAACAAGCCCACGCATGGTTCTTCTCCTTTGTTCTTTCCTTCAACAAATATATATATCGAGTCCTCTGGCAGGCACTGTGTTAGACACGGAGGATATTCAAACACGAACCACATGGTCACTGTACTCATGTGACTATTTGTCTGATGTGGGAAACAGCCATACTATAAAAAACATACACCAACATTGAACATGTAAAGAACTTACATTTAAAACATTAAAACCCCAGCAATGTGGTGGTGGAGATTGATCAGAGACAATTACTTATAGGAACTGAAGCCGGCGGTGCTTCTTAAAGGATGAGGAGTTAGGAGTTAGTGACTATTAGGGATGGAGAAGGGAGACGTGTGGAGGAGAGAGGCGTTCCAGACAGGCCCAGATGAGCAAAGGCACAGTGCGCACGCACACACACATGCATGCTCGTGTACAGCTCAGTTTTCCTGACAGTTAACCCGTCTGATAAGGGGTAGCAGAAGCCTCAAAGTTACTGGTAGGAGCAGGTCCTGGAAGGCCTTGTATGCCATGTAAAGAAACCTGGATTTTACCCTGAAGGTGAGTGGTTCTTTGGACAATGTTTCACTTGAAAGTGGTAGTTCACAGGCTCCTGGAACCCATTCTACAAGCTGCATTAGCTGTGCTCGTGTTTGGGTGTTAAGGGATAAGGTCCTCATTTTAGGACTGCTTCAGCTACCTACCCTTAGCATCATGTGGTTTGCACATCTCTTTATGGGTTTGTTGAAAGCAAAAGTAGGAACTATAAGGACATCATAAGCAGGGGGAGGCTGATTACTCAATGAGAGGTTTCTGTAGTTATTTTGACAAAACTAAAAAATATCAGTCACGATGGTTCCTGCCTGTAGAGACTCATGAGGCTTTCCTCTTAAGCACTCTGCACCCCTTTCTTCTTATCATAGAATGCAGGGTTCTCAGCCATACAGACCCCTCTTACTGAAGGCAGGCAGGGAAGGCAGTTAACAAGCAGGTGAGCACACATGAAGCTGGCAAGTGAACATTAGGTCAAATGTAAATCTGGGGAAAACTGGAAGTCTATTACTTAAAACAATAGCTAGGTATTTGCTCACTGAATGGTACAGGCATGAAACAGGACCTCTCCTCCAATGCTGGGTGTGGGGCTGAAGTCAGCTATTGGGCAGATTTCAGGCATTGGGGTAAATCCAGGTTAGTTTCTGTCATTTCCTACATTTGTTTCAATTCATGAGACAGATGGTAATGTATTGATCTAGGATATATCACTGGATTAGCATGATAGCTGCTAGGGGATTTAAATTCTGATTATACAATGAAGGTTGGGCAAAAGGATATTCTAATGCCACAAATGATATATAGCATCACATATTGCTCTCAGGTCATATATACACATGATGTTACAGAAATGTCAAAAGTTAACTACTGAGCCCTTATAGTTAAATTTGACAGATTGACCATCCTATTCATCATCTCTTCCTCAAAAACTTTATTGAAATATTAGTGAAGAATTAAAAAGCCATTAACCATGAGGACAAAGAAAACATAAGAGACAACAGTGGATGAAAGATTTCAAAAAATATTTGCACAGTAAACTGGTGGCAAAGATTTAATAGACTTAGCAGACTAGAAGAAATGGAAATTGAGCGGTTGTAGGAGGTGGAATTTCTATAATAGCTGATCTAATTTGCCTTATAGAAAGTCCATAGTATGGGGTGAAGTATGATTGGGACCATGATCGAGCAAAAAGTCTATGTACCGATTGGTTGAACTTCCCAACTCTTTTGTATTTCCCTGACCATTCTGGAAACTATCCTACTCACATCCATATAGGAAGCAACAGGCTTAGTCTGAAGAAGCTGAGCCAAGAAGCTTCAGGATTCAGAGATAATAGATACAGGATAAGGTAGGGGTGACTATAGGAACTAAGGATAGTAGCATTATGGAAAAATCTACATATTGAAATACAGGACCAGCAGGCAGGCTGCTTTTCCTGCCTTGGTCCTGGAATCCTAGACAGCCAGGTTCACGACCTCCCCACTAATACCCACCAATGCACTTCCTGCAGGAAGCTTCTGATTTTCATATATTAAAAGATGCCCAACAGTCACCAGACATTTGAAAAAAGATAACTTAGACAAAAATAGGAAAAAACTGAACAAAAACAATCGATAGAATAGAATAAAAATATAAATTAATATCATCAAGGATATAAGCAAAGAGAAAATGCCTGTGAAACAAAAACATTCATAAAAAAAGAAAAGCCAAAACAGATTTTAATTTTGGAAATTAAAAATATAATGACCGAAAAGAGGTTTGCTTCAGCCTGTGCAGGTGGCATGGCATGGCCCCAGGGTTGGTGGGAGGCCAGCTGTCTGCAGGATCAGAGGATGCCAGCAAGAGGGTGGGCGTGGGCAGTGGCATAAAGCTGGGCTGTGAGACTGGGGAGGAGATGGCAGTGGCAGTGGAGGGCTGGATGCCTGTTGGGGGCGCTGCTGAGCTGGCGGGTGCCTGAACCATGGAAGAGTCCATTCTGCCCCTCTATGCTCAGTGCTCTCTGGGCCAGCCGCTGAATCTCCCACCTGGTGAAGGAGCCGGGAGCCTAGGTCTTAGCTGTGTGGATGAGCACAGCGCTCTGAGTTGTTGAAACTCTACCTGGAATAAAAGGAGAAATTCCAACCCTGAGAAAAAAGAGCCTAGCTTGGGGAAAGCTACCTTTGAAAATAAAAACATTTTGTATTGAAGACAGGGAAATGTCAAAAATAAGGTATTTAGCCAACTTTTTTTTTTTTGGTGGGGGGGTAGATCTTGCACATAAACTTTTATCCTGGTTACCAATATTTTAGACAGATCCTTGGTTTTTATGAAAGTGAAACCTAAAACTTTTCTTACATTGGAGTCTGTTATTTTGCTGGCTTCCCGAACAGTGGAAGAAGAAAGCAATGTTTCGTCCACTCATGGAGTAATCCCGATTAGTCAATGTAAGTGCACTGCTTCTAACAGAAAATGAAAAGAAAAATTCTCCTGGGGAGAAAATCTGACCTATGAAATGAAACATGCTGGTGTCTTATACTATTTTTTTTTGCTTACATAAGACATTATATTTTATATTTAAGAAAGAGAAGAAATATTGAGCCCTGATAAACTGGAAGCTCAGCTGAAAGCATAACATTTTCTACTAGTCTTTTCAAAAGCAAAGCCATCTGTATTAGCTTTTTGCCTTCTCAAGTGGGACGTAGAAACATAATTCATTAAACTATTGCAAATCCTCCCACTTGTTGTAAAGTGTTCAAAGAGTAATGACACTGAGTTCTTTTACTGGAGGGAAGTAGTTTCTAAATGACTAGCTGAATGTTTTCTCTTGAATGTTGAAAAAAAATTGGTTTGGATTGTTTCTAGGCACAGAACCCAGATTCTCCAAGACAGCAACTGTAGTGTTCCTGAGTTGTCAGTAATACCAGCAGGCAGCCGTCTGATGAAAGTGAGGGCTCGGAAGTGGGGAGCTGCAGAGAATGAAGCCTCAGCAGCTCTCTCTATGACACAGCCATCAAAGGTGGACCATTGTTTTCAGCTTGAAAAGGCAGGGTCTCATGCCACCATACTGAAATGCTTTCAGTGTTAGAAATCTGTTGTACTGTGTCAGAATTTAAAGCGTGTGTACGGTTGATAAACAATAAATGGGGGAGTAGGAAGTATTTTTGTCCAGTTATCATTTAGGCAGGAATTCATAGACTAGAACACCTGTCGTCTATAATTATTCAGACCAGATTGGGTCTATTTCTATATTCTAAGAAATCTAAGCTGTCAAATGAGTTAGGGCCTCTGAAATGATTGAAAATAGTGTAAATGTTTTTCTCTGAATGACAAGATCTTTAGTTACTTGTTTATATAGAGATAATGGATTTCGTGGGTAACGACGTAGGAAGCTGAAGGACAGAGCCTTTGTTTCCTTGATGACTATGAAGTAGGGGACTGAAATCTGCGGAGACTAGAGTCCAACATTTTCAACTACCGATATATAGAAACAAAAAATGTTGATTGTTACTGCTTAAACATTTGGGTTTTGCAGATTGCTGGTGATATTAAACTTCAGATTAACAACTTTGAAGTCTAAGCTAAGGAAGGAAGGCAACCTAGGAACTGGACAAGGAATTTTTTTTAAAGAAAGAGAATCCAGGGGCTGGAGGGCTTATTGAGATTGTTGTACAAATTTAGTGGGAATGATAGTATGAGAGAGGTGAAAAAACCCAAAAATTTGTTTACAAAGCTTTGAATATAGAACGTTGAAGTTTCTGAGTGACCTGTTCAAGGTATGTCCCTTGGAGAAGGGCTGTAGTGGCGTGAAGGACAGGGCGATGTGAAGGAGATCTAGGGAACCTGAAATCAGGATGGGGTCTTTTCCTGCATGAACACTGAAATCTCCTAGGGTTGTGGCAGAAAAAGACTATGAGCTGCGCCTGAAAGTCTGGCTTGAATGGAATGAGTTTAACAAGGATGACGCAAGATCAAGAGCCTCCAGTGAGGCTGAGCTTCCATAGGCAGGCGGAGGAGGAAGCGCCTGGAAGCAGAACTGGCGGAGCAGTGGAGTGTTGCCTCCATCATATCTCAATGAACACACGTTCTTGTGGGTGTGTGAAAATAATAACTTTCAGTAGAGAGGCTTATGGGGGTACTGAAAGCCACAGTTCATCAAGGTATATCTCCCTGTGGCCTCCATTTCTACACATGCTAAATGATTTCATACATCTTACATTAACACAACTCACACACACAGGGGCCAGCACAAATAACACCCCGTTTTATTATAAAATCTTTTATTAAAAAATCATAAGCATGTAATTCTGTCACATAGCACTATTACAGTCAAGCACACCACATGATATTTTGGGTGAAATGTTCAAATTAAAACTGTAAGTTATT
>PVKM010012212.1:12433-32102 GCA_004027735.1 Carollia perspicillata | reverse complement strand
GGCAGCATCAATAATGGACCTGCTTTTGTTGCAGAAATTACACAGAATGTCAGTAAATTTTCAGGAATCAAGTGGAGACTCCACACGGCATGGAGACCTCAGGCCTCCGGGAAGGTAGAGAAGATGAATCACACCTTGAAGAAAAATATAGCCAAGCTGTGTCAAGAAACTCATCTCCATTGGGATCAGGCTTTACCTATCACCCTGCTGAAGATAAGGGTGGCTGGCTCCTTGAAGTGGGATTCAGTTGAGTCCTCATGAAGTTGTGTACAGGTGACCATTTCAGGCTATGATTGGGGTGGGAGATATGTGAAGGTAAAGGAAATGTACAACATGTACATCAGACCTTAGCTGTAATGAATGAATTTGCTTGTATGAGAGACCTCTCCCTCACAAGTTTGGCTACATTCCTTGGAGCCTGGAGATAAGCTGCTCCAGACATGGGCGACAACATCTCCAGAAAGCCAACTAGGAGAAAAGTGGACTGAACCTTGAGATGCACTCCTCACCACCCCCACTGCAGTGAAGCTAGCAGACATAAAACCTTGGATTCATCACACCACAGTCAAGGAAGCACTGGAGGAACAATGGACCACCGAACCTCAAGAAGACCTGAAAGTCATCTTTTGAAACAATGATTTATATTCTTTTCATTACTTTTTGTTTAACCCCATGTTATGGAGAACTTGTTCCTTTCAAATAAAATGAAAATATTTGGGTGTATTTAGCAAAAATGTTCTAAACATCTCTGAATTTTGTCTTGCAGGAGGAATTTATGTTGAACGAACTCTCGTTATATGTCTTATAGGTGTTTCTGTTCCCCTTGGAAAGCCTTCAAAATTATGCTTTGTTTCAGCATATCAATAAGAAAATAACCTACTCTGATATCTATAATGGGGGACCTGTGGAAATTCTAAAGGACAGGAAAATGTTTTCCCTAAAAGTCACTGATGTAGCCCCAGCTGGAGAGGGTGCAACTTTTGTCAACTGTGCTAAAAACTGTTTTGTGCTTTATCATAGCTTGTTGTTGCATACAATGATCCCCCTTAATGTAGATCTGTAATTAAGAGTATTCCTAAGCCCCCCTACCATATGGTCTAATACTAAAATATGTGCTCAACCACATAATGAGTACTTCCTTATGAAACTAATCTCATAGAAATAAGCTAGTTCAAACTAACAGTGGGGGAATGATGGGACACTCAAATATTGGAAAAGTTTTAGTTTCAGGTAATAGCTAATAAGCTTAGTAATCAATGTATGTAAAAACTATTCCAGGAACTGAAGGTATGACCCACCCTGACTCCAGGAGATGTAAAGAGTTCCACCTTTGTGCCTCAGGAGGACTGGAAGCAATCAGGATGGGCTCTGAGCCATTGTACTCCAGGGTGAGAGGCCCACTTCCCAGGGCACAGATGAAAGAATGCTACAGCTTTTATCTGATTAAATTTTCCCCTGAATTCCAATCTCCTTACCTAGACTTTCCTTCTGATAAAAAGGGTTAGTTTAAAATGGAATTTAAGATGGTCTGTTAGGGTACAAACCCACCTGCTTCTCAGATCCCTGGCCATCTGAATAAAGCAACCGTAAAGATTCAATCCCTGTCTCTTCTTATTGGGTCTGGTAGCAACAGGCAGCATGAATGCTGGCTTTTCCTGTTTCAAAAGAATTCACAAAGAGAAGAAAGTGCAGAGAGTAAAGGTTTTATTTTTATTTTCCCAAGGGAGGGAAAGGGCTAGAGACAGAGATATGCACCAGCACCAGTGCTAAGGGGTTAGGGCTTTGAGTTTTTATGGGGTAATGGGGTGGTTGTAGAGAAGGATGTTTTGGTTAGGCTGTAGCTTGTTTCAGTGTTATCTTTGGGTACAGGGTCTAGTGGTCCTGGTGGTCTAGTATGTTCTGTTCCATAAGTTCCTGGAGACTTTGCGCCTTCAGGGCAATTTTCTAGTCCTGAAGATAAAGGCTCATAAGACAAGTAGGGTCAGTCATGCTTTAAGGAGTCCAGCTAGTTCTGGGAATAAGAGCCCGAGAAAGTGGCTTTTGTCCTATTAGGATCTACAGCTTAAAACTGTCTCGTATAACCACTATCTGCTACAGGTAGGGAAAAACAAAAAACTGCTTGTAGCTACGTGTGTCAAGAGGTGCAGTTTAAGTCCCAGTTGTTGCCAGGTGATTTTTTCCCATCCTTTCCTCTGATTCCTTGCAGACCCTCCTCCCTTGTCGCCCCCCACAAGCTAGAATCCCGCAGAGCTCTGTCCCAGGCCCTTCTTCTGTCTCTTTCCTTTCTCTCTCTCTTTCATCCAATGTCATAGTGTAAAATGCCATCTATATGCCAGTGGCTCTCGGACTTACTTATTCAGCTCAGAAACTGTCTTCTGAGCTCCAGATCTACCTGATATTCTCATCCACTAATCCTTCCTGTCTTAGAAAATGACACTCCATTCCCCCCGTTGTTCATGCCAGAAACCTGGGAGTCCTTGATGGTCCTTTTTCGATACATTAACAAGTCCTAGTGATTAATATGCATATTTATATTTTATATTATATGTTTATATTTTACATAATATATGTGTAATATATTAAGAATATATGTTATAGTTTATAATGTATTTTTATTTTATGTATATTTAAAATTATATTTTACTGATTATGCTATTACAGTTGTCCTGATTTTTCTCCCTTTCCCCCTTTTCCCCAATGCCTCCTACTCCCTCAGGCAATCCCCCCACCATTTTTCATGTCCATGGGCCATGAAGTACTTATTTGTACTTATTAACCCCCTCACCTCTCCACCCATTACCCCCCTTCCCCCTCCTATCTGGCAACATTCCAATAACATCTTTTCTCTTGCTTTTAAGAGTCTCTCTTTATCTTTAAACTTTAGACTTTTAATAGTGCTCTGTCTTGGAGTGGGCCTCTTTGCATCCATCATAATTGGGACTCTCTGTGCTTTCTGGACTTGCATGTCTACTTCCTTCACCAAATTAGGGAAGTTTTCTTTCACTATTTTTTCAGATAGACTTCCACATTCTTGCTCTTTCTCTTTTCCTCCTGGCACTCTTATGAGGTGAATGTGGATCTCTTAAAGTTGTGCCAGAAGCTGTTTATACTACGCTCATTTTTTGGACTCTTTTTCTTCTTGTTGTTCTGCATGTTTTTTGTTAGTTTGTTTTTGCTTCCCTATGTTCCAAATCATTAATTTGATTCTCCGCTTCATCCATTCTACTGTTGTTTCCCTATAGTTGTTCTTTATCCCAATTAGTGCATCCTTTGTTTCTGATTGGCTCTGTTTTATGCTGTTGAGGTCCTCACCAAGTTTCTTGAGCATCCTTATAACCAGTGTTTTGAACTCTGCATCTGATAGATTGCTTATCTCCACTTTGTTTGGCTCTTTTCCTGGAGTTTTGGTTTGTTCTTTCACTTGGGCCATGTTTCTTTGTCTCCTCATTTTGGCAGCCTCCCTGTGTTTGTTTCTATGTATTAGGTAGAGTTGCTGTGACTCCCTGTCTTGGTAGCGTGGCCTAATGTAGTAAGTGTCCAGTGGCACAGCCACCCCATCACCCAAGCTGGGTACTTGAGGTGTGCCCTTTGTGTGGGCAGAGTACACTCTCCTGTTTTGGTTGAGCCTTGGTTGCTGTTGACAAGTCATTGGGAAGGATTTACCAAAGCTGCAAGGATTGGCTGTCACCACTTACCACCAACCTCCATCTTCTGTGAAGGATCAGCTGTGCAGGGGCAGGGTAGTGGTGCTCCAATATGGTCTGTAGCTATCTGCTGGGTATGCTGATCCTGGGGTTTCCCAGGTTGTGCAGTCCAAGGTCAGCCCCTACCAGTGTTTTGCCCTGGGGCACCCTACCTGAACTATAAAGTAATCTGGCATGGCTGCTACTTGTGCTGGGCTTGGAAATTCCAAGGTAAAGGCAAGCTGTCTGCCATTAGGGCTCACTGAAGCAGCTGTTGCTTGTTTGACAGGATTAAGGAACCAAGCCGAGCCATTTTATGGAAAAGCAGCTCGGGTGGGCCTGTAAATTAGGAGGGGTAGAGCCTCTGTGGCTCTCCAATGTGGGTCACATACTGTTAGCTAGGTTGATGGAGTCTCAAATATGACACCAGCCTACTGGCTCTGTGGGTATGGGAAGAGGGCTCAGCAAAGGGGCAATGGCCTCTGCTCACCCTGATGCCAGACACTTCAGTCTCTCCCTGTGTACCCCTGGTGCCCTTCAAGCTACCACCCGAGTGCTGGAGCTCAAAGGGTGCAAGTCTGAGTAGGTGAGTCCATGTGTGGGTTCCCAAGAGGAACTGCTTAGGGCTCCAGCAGACTTCTTCACTGACTCAATCTCCAATGGTTTTCACAGCCAGAAGTTGTGGGGACTTATCTTCTTGTCACTGGAATCCTGGGCTAGGGGTCCTGGTGTGGGTTTGGGACTCCTCACTCCTGAGATATCCCTCTTGAGTTTTTATCCATGTGGGTGTGGGGCCAGCCCATTCCATGTCCATGCCCCTCCTACCAGTCTGGATGGATGTTGTTTCTTCAATTCCATAGTTGTTAGACTTCCATTTAACTCAATTTTCTAGTTGTCGCTCTTCCATTCAACTCAATTTCTAATGTTCCCGAGTGATGCTTGTTTTATATTTTAGTTGTAATTTAGATGTGGCTATGCAAAGAGGTGAGCCATGTTTGCCTATGTCGCCATCTTGACCGAAAGACTCTATATATACTTAAAATATATAAAATATATTGTATGTATCATATATAATTTTATATATGGTAGTGGAAGTGGAGGGACATATGATATATACTCTAAATTTATTCCTAGTTATTTACCACATGTCACCTGTAGTTTCCTAAATTGTCTCCCCACTTCCTCTCAAACACTCTCACTCTATTCTTCACACTGTAGTCAGAAAAATCTTTTAAAATGACAAAACCAATTCTCTTTCTCTTTCTCTCATATACTCATTCATACACATACATATCATTTCAAACTTTTCAGTTACATAGCACCTAAGATAAAATAAAAACTCCCTAACATATCTTGTGTCAAAAGAAGTCTCAGAGACAAAAGCATTTTGAAAAAAGTTTTCCTTAGAAAAACACTTGGAAAACTTCAGGCCTTAGGAGTACTGGTTCATCAAATACACCCCCCACCAAGGTTATAAGGTTTATAGTTTGTTGGTTCATGATGGAAAAAGAGCAATTTCATCATATAATTGCCATATTCCTCCAAATTACTGCATATCTTCAGACTTAACAAAAGTTAGCATTGCAAAAGTCATTGCAAAACAAACAAAAAAATTCTTTTGTTAGGGAGTCGGTAACATGGGAAATGCTGAAGGTTATGTTCATTTTGGAAACTATGGGTAGTACGACATTACTCTTTTTTTGGTTTACCTCAGAGTGCTAAGCATTTCATGTTTTCTTACTGTGGAACGTGTATATTTACTCATATTGGAAGCAGGGCAAAAGTGCCGGTTTTGCTTCATATGGGTAAATTTGCATGATTTGGCTACTTCTTATGTCTTCGGCCTCAACTCATGCTTCTCTCCCACTCATTTTTTATGTTGCAGCCTACGTGGAACATAGAACACCTTCTTTCAGGTTCACAAAGCTTTCCCCAGCGCGCTGTCCCTGTCTGGTACACACTCCCCTATTGCCCTTACTTAGCCAAATTTCACTTGTCTTCCCAGTTGAAACTTTTATGTCACTTTCTCTAAATTCTGTTCTAAATTGAGTTATCCTATTATTCAATCACAGTATTTTACAGTATTATCAGTTAGGATGCCTTCAGTTTCTGGTAGCTGAAAGACTAACTCAAAGGTATTGCTAGGGTCTCTAAGACATAGGGGTTTTGGGCACAGGGGCTTTGGGCACGGAGAATAACATTCATCACTATGTGTACCTTTGTTTAATACTCACCTTATCAACTTTAAAATGCATAGAAATACTGTGCTGTGCTATCCAATACAGTATCCACTAAACATATGTGGCTATTGAGCACTTGAAATATACTTAAAGCAACCGAGTAATGTATCTTTAAATTTTATTTATTTTTAAATTTTAAACTGGTAGTTGATTCAGTTATTGGAAAACTTTCAAATATGTTTGGGAAAACTCAGGTATGTGAATCTCTTTTTTCAAATGTAAATTTTATGAAATCTTAATATAGATCGAGTATTTCCAATTAAAATTAAACAGCTGAATTAAGTATATAAGTATATACTGGATTTCCAAGACTTAGTATGAAAAAAATGTAAATTATTTCAATTTTTATATTGATTACATGTTGAAATGATATTTTGAATATATTGAGTTAAATAAAATATATTACTAAAATTGTCTATTTCTTTTAACTTTTTCAATGTGGCCACTGGTAAATTTGAAATTACCCACATGGCTAGCATTACATTTGTATTGGACAGCACAGCTCCAAACATTGAAATAGTTATGCAACTAATCAAAAGATAAATTTAGCCCTGGCTGGCGTGGCTCAGTGGGTTGAGCATGAGCCTGCGAACCAGATGATCGTGGTTCGATTCCCGGTCGGGGCACATGCCTGGGTTGCAGGCCAGTTCCCAGTGGGGGACGCATGGGAGGCAACCATACATTGATGTTTCCCTCCCTCTTTCCTTCCCTTCCCCTCTAAAGATAAATAAATAAACCATTGCATGTTTATTAAAAAAAAAAAAAGATAAATTTAGTAAAGTTTCCACTTAAAGGTTTTGAGGGAGGTGGAAGAACAAAAAACATCAAAATGCTATTGTTTAAAGATAAATGTGTAACATGATGAAGCTGGATTGGAGTTTGAGGGCAGAATGGATGAAGTATTGGTAAAAGCTGGCTATTGCAGTAATACAGACAGGAAAGTGATGATAATCCTTTGGGCTAGAATGGAGATGGTGGAGATGAAGAGAATACATACATCTAGAGACAGTTTGGGAAATAAAACTAAAGTGTTTATAAATTTATTTAATCAGGTTCTTCTCTGGTTTAATCAAAACATTGATTATGGACTAACTTAATCATGCTCATAATTAATGAAAGCGGTAATTAAAACATATTTAATCGAATTCTATAACTTAATAAAAACATTGTACAGGTTTAATCAAATTCTTCAACAATTTTATTAAAGTCCAAATCTAGCAGATTTTCATATGCTTCAAAGCATTATACAAAAAAAAAATTCCCACAAAAGATACATGATCACAATGACTGCAGAATGCATGTAATATTTATTTTTAAACTGATTACAAAGGCAGTACAGGCATGACTCGCTCATAATAGCTGCTAAGCGAGGAACCAAAAATTGGGTTGAAAATGAATGATTGAAATATTCACAGCAACCTGAAGAAGAAAACAAGACTGACCACGCCCATTTCACAGAGGCCAGTCCTGGACTCGGAGGAGAGGATCGTTATAATATTGGCTGGAGGTCTTACGTCATCAGTTGCTAGGCCCTGAACCCCGCCTCATTCGTCGCCCCGCCCACCTCCGGGCGGGGCAGTCCACCTTCGGTGTGTAAAGTCTGGCCTACCACAGTAAGGGGCTCAGATTCCGAACCCGCTGGCCAGTGGAGGGGCGTTCACGTTAAAGAAAGCTTCAGAGTTTGCTGGCCAATAGGCCCTCTCGCAAGACTGCTTCCGGGGGTAGGGGGCGGGGCTTCCGGAAGTGGTAGGAGCCTTCTGCAGCTCGTTGTTTAAGCGGCTGACGGAAGGAGAAACCAGACGTCAGGCGGCGCCACGGAGAGATAGTCAGGACTACTGGACCTCAGACTGCTGCTAACCTCTGGACGAGCCAGAAGCCAGGAGTACAAGCTGCGGAGCGTCGGGGCAAGGCGCCCGCTTGCCTTTTGATCTCATCATGTCGCGGGGCTCCATCGAGATTCCCCTCCGGGACACTGACGAGGTAAGTGTCGCTTTTGGGGGAGGGTTGGGGTGGTGAACTTGCACGATCCCTCTTCCCGCTTTCTCTCGGGGGAGAGAATGCACTCCCCCAAGAGCCCAGGTAGAAATCACCAGCAGAACCCAAGTTTACCTCCTTCCCCGCCCCAGTGTCCTCCCAGGTTGAGAATGTTGTGTTCCTGCAGCCTAAGGACCACACAAGAAGGAGTTCCTGAAAGTTCCTCTCCAACGTATTCGTTTGACAGTACACTTGCTCTTTTCCTAATTCACGGGCACAGGGATGTGAGAGTGCTCAATAAACTGTAAAGCACCTCCCAGTTCACAGAGGTGTGTGCTGATGTCACCGTGATTGCTCTGCCTCTCAAACTAAGTACTGTATCTTTCCCAGGGAATATATAGGATGTCGTCCTTTTCTTCCTTAGAAGCTGGACTCTGTCATGGTGCATTGTGTTCGTCACACAGGCTCCATCTGCGAAATAGAGACCTCAAGATATAGCCTGTTCTATGTTCCTATAGAATTAATCTCCTTTCCCTTCCCGACGCCTCATTCATGGTGGCCTGTGGCTTGTATGAGTAAAGCTTTCAGCATTGATGTTCTCTTACCGGATATCTCATACTCTTATTTTTGTTCGTTTGGTTGGTTGAGATGTAATTCACCTACCACAAGGTCCAGTGGTTTTTTATAGTAATATTCACAAATTGTGTAACCATCACCATTATTTAATTCTGAACATCTTTGTACTACTGTTTTTGTACACACATTCAGAAGTGTCTGTGACACACAAATTCTGCCTTCAAGATTAATGTGTACAATGGTATTCAACTTTGCATTGCCCCTAGGAATGTCAGACCTATGACATCAGACCGTCTCGAAGGCTTATCTGCACTTTGCACCCATTATGTGTTAAGCAGGTTTTTGTTTTATTATTTTTGAGTAAGCAAAGCATTTTTAGGTATTTTATAGTTCTGGTGATTTCAAGACAACTAACAGGATTTATTTGCTTCTCTCTGCATTTTCTTTAATATTACCATATAATCTACTTATTGTGTGCTACTTAAACTTAATATGTACAGTTGCTCAGCCCTTCTGAGAGTGAACACAAACCCTATGTATATCCATATTGATGTATATTCAAGAAAAGCAGCAAAGAAATGTGAATTTAAAAAGCAAAAAGGCCCTGACTGGTCTGGCTCAGTGGATTGAGCGCTGCCCGGTGGACCAAAAGGTTGCCGGTTGATTCCCAGTCAGGGCACATCCTGCAGGCCAGATCCCCAGCTGGGGGTGTGCGAGAGGCAGCGGATCGATGTTTCTCTCTCTTTCTTTCTCCCTCCCTCCTTTCCCCTCTCTCTAAAAATAAATAAAAAAATATTTTCAAAAAGTGAAAAAGTGCCATGGCTGGTGTAGCTCAGTGGATTGAGCACCGGCCTGCAAACCAAAGGGTGGGTAGTTCGATTCCCAATCCATGGCACATGCCTGGGTTGCAGGCCAGGTCCCCACTAGGGGGCATGTGAGAGGCAACCACACATTGATGTTTCTCTCCCTCTCTTTCTCCCTCCCTTCCCCCTCTATAAAAATAAATAAATAAAATCTTTTTTAAAAAAGAAAAAAGTTAAAAACCTGTATTTTTGTTGTAGGTCATTGAACTTGACTTCGATCAGTTACCAGAGGGAGATGAAGTTATCAGTATTTTGAAACAGGAACACACACAACTGCACATATGGATTGCTTTGGCGGTCAGTATTCATGCAACAAATGTTTTTTATATGTTGACTGGGAAAACTTTGTGGTTTCTGTTTTCACATACAGTAAAAACCAGTTTGGATGCATGATAAATTAGTTGTATTGTGTGTGGAAGTTAATTATATTACCGTTTATGGAACAAAAAGGTCAGTTTCCTAAATGAAGTGCTACTCCACTGGTAAATTAGTGTTGTTGGTAAAGATAAATTCATTTAAGTTAAATAATATTCTATATTAAGTATTTGATTATTTAGTGATTGATTACTCAGTGAAGACTGCCTTAATGTTTAAGGCTAAACTGAGCAAAGACAGTGCCAGGATGTAAATATTACTACTGTTAATTTTATTGTTTCCCATAGCAGTAAAATATTTCCCATAAACTATTCTAGAAGGTGATCAGGTTTCAGGCTAACTCACAAAAGCCCTTATAGATGAAGTTTATCTCAGGCTTAAGTTAGTTGTCCTGTTTGGTCCCTTCTTGAACATAAATGCCACTGAAAATTCTCAGGAAAATCACCGTAGAGGGCCTAAAAGTTTACCACCCTCCAACCTCTCTAGCACCAGCTGTATAATAATGTTTCCTTTTTATGGGATCATTATAGTAAATGATTATCATAATGTAGTAAACATTATAATTGTTATTCCTAAGCAAGTGTGCCACAGGTCACTTTTATGTAAAGATATATAGGAGGCTCCTAATATTGCCTTAAAGACTCAGAGAAGTAGATCTGGAATTGGACTTGTACTCAGTGCCCAAGCCTAACTGGAAGAGTTTCTTAAATGTGGACTTACAGAGAAGTACTTGCAGTGACAAACAGTGACTTTCTGGCTTGAAGTGCTATGTTTTCCTATCTATACAGGATAAGTTATTAATGCTTGCCACACATTTTTTAATACCAGAACGTAACTTTGATTTTTTTTTTTTTTTGGTAGTACAAATGTTTTCTTTAACAGCACTTGCACAAACACTTGAGTGTTGGGGGATTAGCATGGCGTTGTGATAAAATAAACTGGTGAAACGTTGTGGGCTATAGATTGTTACGTAGAAAAGTAAGTAGGCTTGGGGTTAGAGAATCCTTTGTTCAAATTCCAACATGGCTGCTAACTAGCCATGTGACCTTAGACAAATAATCTACCCTCTGAGGCTGTTTCCTCTTTTAAAATATGAGGGTGTTAACCTGGCTGGTGTGGCTCAGTAGATTGAGTGTCAGCTTGGAAACTAAAATATGAGGGTATTAGTATTCTCTTTAAGGATGGTTATAGAGATTAGGTATAAAGTATATGAAGCTCCTAGCATAGCATATGGCCCATAGCAGGTGGTTAGTAAATGATTGATATACCTTTTATTATTAATAAATTACACGTGCCCAGAGAAGTTATTCAACAAGCCCAAAGTTATAGAACCCAAGTTCTCTGTTTGGAGTTCTTTATATCTCTCATTATTGCTTTCTGTCTTGGGCTCTGATTTAGTTTGAAATCAACTATTGCTAGGTAAGAAATTGGAAGCATTTGCAATGATTTAAAAAAAATTTTTATTTTAAATTTTTAACAGCTTAATTGGATATACTTAACCTATAATAACCTGCACATACTTTTTGTGTACTATTTGAGAAGTTTTAGCATATGCCAACACTTGTAAAATCTTTATCACAATCAAGGGTAATGAATATACCCATTGCCTCTAAAACTTTCCTCCAAACTCTCTCTCCCCTGCCCCCAACAGTGCCCGGCTAACCACTGATCTACTTTTTGTTGCTAAAGATTAGTTTGCATTTTATAGAGTTTTATATAAATGGAATCCTATAGTATGTACTCCTTTTGGCCTGGCTTCTTTCATGCAAAATAATTATTTTGCGATTTATTTAGGTTGTAGTATATATCAACAGTTCCTTCCTTTTTATTGGTGAGCAGTAGCCATTGTAGCCATAAACCACAGCCATAAACCACAGCTTGTTTGTCCGTTCCCTTATTGATCAATAATTATGTTATTTCCAGTTTTTGACTATTACAAATAAAACTGCTATAAAGATTTGTGTACAGCTTCTTCTACGGACACATGATTTAGTAATTCTGATTTGATTCTTTTACCTTATAGCTGGAATACTACAAGCAAGGAAAAACAGAAGAGTTTGTAAAGTTGTTGGAAGCAGCACGTATAGATGGCAATTTGGACTACAGAGATCATGAAAAAGACCAGATGACTTGCTTGGATACATTGGCGGCCTACTATGTACAACAGGCTCGGAAGGAGAAGAATAAGGACAATAAGAAAGATCTTATTACACAGGCAACCCTGTTGTATACAATGGCTGATAAAATTATTATGTATGATCAGGTAAAATAAATCATATTTCTTTGAATTTATGAAAGGAAAAAATACCACATGAAAGTAAAATGTGTGTGTGATAGGCAATAATTTTTTTGAAAGAATTTTTCTTAAAACAGTATGGTTGATACAAATAGTCCAAACGAGGAGGGTTACTTGTTAAAATTGGAATTTCTGTGGTCCTTGAACTGTGGAAGTAATTTAGCAGATAAAACTTTTTCACATGTTTAATCAGTAATTTCACTACCTCCGGGTGAATTTCAAACATATTTTAAGGAGTTTGAACTTTTCTTTTTGTCATTGTTCTGGCACAGAAGTCTTGTTGCACTTTAGGATAATTTCTCAGTTTGTTATTAAGAATTGCTTATTGCTATTTTAAATACTTTATAGTTGGTGGAGGAGTTTTGGTGATACTGTACCTCATTTCTATATGCTTTTCATTTTAGTGTTATACATTCATGTTAAATTATGGTTAGTCCTTGATAAAGTCAAGTCTAAGATGATGCATTACTTTTTCAGAACCATTTGCTGGGAAGAGCCTGCTTCTGCCTTCTGGAAGGTGACAAAATGGATCAGGCCGATGCACAGTTTCATTTTGTACTCAACCAGTCTCCGAATAATATTCCAGCCCTTCTCGGTAAGTCATTTTCAGCAACCACCTTATAAACCTATATTTTTTAGCCTGAAATATATCTCTTTGTAATAAATAGCTCCTTAAGTAATGGGCTGGGCACCAAAGTAGAAGAGCTTTACCTTATTAAAACTAACTATCTGCAATAGGTCATTGTTTCTGTTGAAATTACAGAAATAAAATTATACCAATTAAGAGCAATTTGTTATCCACGTCTAAAGCATCAGTAAACATTCTCTATTTGGACAACTCTAAGCTATTTTAATTATTATTAACATTTAATATAAAGACAAAACTTCTGTTGATAGGCATAAATTAATATACCCTTATGGAAAACAAGTTTTGATAGGAAATCACTTTCACTGTTTTCAAGTATTTCTTAATGACATGTATTTGATTTAGGTGAGTGTAGAGCATATGAGACTTGTATTCTTTAATTAGTACATGTTTATGTTTAAAAATTGTTACAGGTAAAGCTTGCATTTCATTCAACAAGAAGGATTACAGAGGAGCTCTTGCTTACTATAAGAAGGCATTGCGTACAAACCCAGGATGTCCAGGTAAGAGAAAAGTCTTAAGTCTAATATAATGTTTTTAGACTTAAAATATTAAGGATTTGACAATTGCTTTTAAAGTTAGTTGTGATAGGATACTTGTAAGATTGTTGAAATGGCAGAATTGAGACTTTTAAACACATACTATATTTGATTTAGAAGCTGAGTAGTAGATCATATTATACTTTTTGCCCTATACTACTTTTCTTTCTAAAATCTTGTTATTTTAGCGAATTTTATTGAGTACCAAGTATGTGCCAGGCACTATTCTAGACCTAGGAAATACAGCAAAGAACCAAAGAGACAGAAGTCCCTGTACTCATGGAATTTATTTTCCAGTTAGGAATATAACATGAGTAAAATACATACTGTGTAAGATATTGGTAAGGGCTAAGGAGAAAAATAAAGCAGAAAAGGAATACGAGAAGCATTGAGGGTGGGTTGCTTAGAAAGGTTAACCAGTGAAATGCGTCACTGAAACAGTACCCAGAGGAGTGCTAATAGCTAGAAAAGAGGTCCGAGGATGGAGCCCTAGGGCGCTCTGACATTCAGAGGTTATGGAAATGAGGAAGAATCAGCAAAGGAGCCTGAGAAGGAGCAGCCAGAAATAGAGAAGGAAAAGAGAGTAAATATAATATCCTTGAAATCAAATGTAAAATGTTTCCAGAAACTCGGTGTCCTCTTAAAGGGACAATGCACAAACTTATTCTCATAGCCATTCACCCTGAGTTTCACCCTGTATGGAGGGAGGGTGGCTTGGTGAGTGCCATAGTCACACAGGGAGAGACTGAGTTGTGTGGCTTTAGGGTTAGGCTTAGAGGGACAGCCTCCAGTGCCCCTGTGTTGAGCCCTACCACAATGGTCCATGGGCACCATAGTTCCTGGGTTAAGTACTCCTCTCACATAGCATTAGCCTGGTGAACTACACTAGCTTCGCCCTGGGGCCCCGCCCTGGCCAACTCCTTCATGGCTGGGGGCTTTGTCACAGGCCGCCAGCCTGGTACTGTGTTGCAGTCTTTCCTGAAAAGCTCTCCAGAAATGCCAGTCAAGTTCATGGGGTGCCAGAGACACACAGGGAGAAACTAAGTTGTGTGACTTTAGGGCAAGGGTCGTCTCTCCACATGACCAACAGGCACCACCTTTCCTGTGCAGAACCCTCCCTTCATAGGCCAGGTCTTAATCCGCTTTAGCCTGATGAACTCTACTAGCTCCACCATGACGACTCCCTGGGAACCCTGCCCCCCCACCACAAAGACGCCACTCAGATGGCAGCTGGCTTCATTGTATGTACTCTGAGACCTTTGCCGAATGGCTTCAGACACAGTGCTGGTACCAAGTTTGAAACTTAATTAACCTGGTAAACACCACTTGCCCTTACCTGGGGAATACTCACCTACTCCCTCAGGCTCTTTGAGTGACTATGCTAATAGGCAGCTGGATGTGGTAGTAGGTCTCAGTTTGCCTTGGGTCTTTTGCTCTCTTGCCCCAGGCCCATTACTGGTGGCAGCCAGCCGTGGTCCACAGTTTGGATTCTCCTGTATGTACCAAGACCCAGCAGAGGCAGCCACTAACTCTGACCCAATTAATAGCTCCTAGCACGTAGCCCAGGGCCATTTACATGCAGCACCTGACATTGATTTGCACCAAGTCCCTCACAAGAGACCCCAGAAAAACCATGCCAGGGGGCTGGCTTTAGATAACTACAGAGCACCAACCAGTTAGTTTCACAAGTGGCACACCCAAAGGGAAATCTTGGCAGACCCAAGATCCTGCTGGGGCAAATTCCACTACATGGTAAGCCCCCAAATAGCAGCTCATTCACTGTGGGCATGGCCGATTCTTAAAGCCAGCCTGAAGGTCAGTTGCACTCGTGGATGTGCCAACAGTGATCGAGGCTCAACTACAACAGGAGGGCACACATAACTCACAGCAGGTGTACTCCTGGGGCATCCAGCTCAGGTGATCAGGGAGAATGCCACTGGGTCCCACAGGACACTACTTAGGCCTCCTCTGTGAGGACTGGGAGACATAGCAGACCTACCTGATTCACAGAAACAAACACAAAGAGACAACCTAGATGGGGAGACAAAAGAAAATATACCCTAAATGGGAGGACAAAAAAAAATGCCCTAAAAAGAACAGGAGAAATGTCCAGAAAAAAATAAACGAAATGGATGCAAGTGTTGTATCAGATATACAGTTCACGATAATGGTTATAAGGATGCTCATGGAACTTACGGGAAGAGTAGATGAACTCAACTTCAACAGAGAGATAGTAAGCATAAAAAAGGACACAGAAGCCCTAAAAAAAGAACTGGTCAGAAATGAAGAATACAGTAACCAATGAAGAATACCCTAGAAAGAATCAGTAGCAGATTGGATTAAGTGAAAAAAGAATTTTAAAAAATGAGGATAGTTCAAGGGACCTCTGGGACAACATCAGATATAACAATATTAGCATCTTTGGGGTACCAGAAGGAGAAGAGAAAGAGAAAGGGATTGAGAACCTATTTGAAGAAATTATGACTGAAAACTTCCCTAACCTGATGAAAAAAAAAAAGATGCGTAAGTCCAGGAAGTGCAGAGTCCCAAACAAGATGAACCCAGACAGGCCCATACCAAGACATATAACTACAATACTGAAGGTTAAAGACAGAATCTTAAAAGCAACAAGAGAAAGACAGGTACCTACAAGGGAGCTCCCATAACACTGACAGCTGATTTCTCAACAGAAACTTTTCAGGTAGAAGGGATTGGTATGAAATGTTCAAAGTGAGGAAAAGCAAAGACCTATAACCAAGACTACTCTACCCAGTAAAGATGACATTTAAAATTGAAGGAGACATACAGAGCTTCATAGAACAGACAAGAAAAAAGTAAAGGAGTTCTTCACTACCAAACCAATACTATGAAAACTGTTAAAGGAATTTTTATTAAGAAGAAGTGGGGGAAAGGAACATAAATATGAATATTAAAATGGCAGTAACTATGTACCTATCAGTAATCACTTTAAATGTAACTATATTAAATGATCCAATCAAAAGACTTAGGGTAGCTGAATGGATAAGAAAACAAGACCCATATATATGCTGCCTACAAGAGATCCACTTCAGATTGAAAAGCACAGACTGAAAGAAAAGGGATGGGAAA
The DNA here is from genome assembly GCA_004027735.1 of Carollia perspicillata. Taxonomy (NCBI): domain Eukaryota; kingdom Metazoa; phylum Chordata; class Mammalia; order Chiroptera; family Phyllostomidae; genus Carollia; species Carollia perspicillata. The sequence goes on along the minus strand of PVKM010012212.1, from coordinate 15,802 downwards.
AAGATATTTCATGCAAATGGAAACGGAAAAAAAAGCTTGGGTAGCAATACTTAGACAAAATAAACTTTATCTATTTTTTTAAATTAACCCTTTTTAAAAAAGATTTTTCTTTTATTTTTAGAGAGAGGAAGGGAGGGAGAAAGAGAGGAGAGAAACATTCATGTGTGAGAGATACATTAATTGGTTGTTTCTTGCATGCCCCCAACTGAGGACCTGGCCTGCAACCTAGGCATGGGACCTGACCAGGAATCAAACTTGCGATCTTTGGGTTCACAGGCCAGCACTCAGTCCACTGAGCCACACCAGCCAGGGTGATATAACTGTTGTAAACATTTATGCACCCATCATAGGAGCACCTAAACATACAAAAGAAATATTTATGGACATAAAGGGAGAGAGTGACAGTGGTATAGTTAGAGTAGGGGACTTTAACACCCCGAAGAAAACACTGATAGATTTTTAGGGCATTTCACATCTTAAAGCAGCAGAATATGCATTCTTTTCAAGTACACATGGATCATTTTCCAGATGGACCACATGTTAGGCCACAAAACACGTTTCAATAAATTTAAGAAGATCAAAATCATATCTAAGCATCTTTGAACACAGTGTTATAAAATTAGAAGTCAATTACAAGGAAAAAACTGAAAAATGCACGAACACATGGAGACTAAATAACATTAGTAAACAGTGAGTGGAGTAACTGAGATCAAGGAAGAAATCAAAAGATTGCTGAGACAAATGAAAATGTAAAGAAAACAACCTAAAACCTACGGGACACAGTGAAAGTAGTCCTAAGGAGGAATTCATAGCAGTCAGGATACCTCAAGAAACAGGAAAAATCTCAACAATCTAACCTTACACCTAAAGGAACTAGAGAGAGAACAATAAACAAAGCCCCAAGAGAATAGACGGAAGGAAATAAAAAAGATCGGAGTGAAAATAAAATAGAGTCTAAAAAACATACAAAATATCAAACCAAGAGCTGGTTCTTTGAAGCGGTAAACTAAATCGATAAACCTTTAACCAGATTCATCAAGAAAAAAGAGGACACAAAATCAGAAAAGAAAGTGAATTAGCAATTATATGCAATCAAGTTGGGCAATCTGGAAGGAATGGATAAATTCCTAGAAACATCCAACCTTCCAAGACTGAATCAAGAAGAAAAAAAATCTGCATAGATTATTATAACCAATAAAACTGATTCAGTAGTCAAAAAACTCCAACAAACAAAAGTCCTGGACTGGATGGGTTCACAGATATATTTTACCAAACATTCAAAGAAGAACTAACACCTGTCTTTCTCACACTATTCTTAAAAAATCGAGGAAGAAAGACTCCTGAGCTCATTTTGTGAGTCCAGCAATATCCTGATTACAAAACCTGACAAAAACATTACAAAAAAGAAAATGACAGGCCAACATTCTTGATTAACATACATGCAAAAGTCCTGAACAAAATATTAGCAAACCAGATTCAGCAGCACATTAAAGAGATCACACACTATGATCAAGTGGGATTTATTCTGGGTATGCAAGTTTGGTTCAATATCTGGGAATCAGCATGATATACCACATAAACAAAATGAGGTATAAAAATGATATGATTGCATCAATAGATGCAGAAAATGAATTTGACAAAATCCAGCACCCATTTATGATAAAACTCAATAAAGTGGGAATAGAGGGAACATATCTCAACATGAGAAAAGCTACATATGATAAACCCACAGCTGTCATACTGAACTGGGAAAAACTAAAAGTGTTTTTCTTAAGATCAGGAATAAGACAGGGATGTCCACTTTCACCACTCTTATTCAACACAGTGTTTGAAGTCCTAGCCACAACAGTCAGACAAGATGAAGAAGTCTGAAGAATTCTGTGTAAAGAAAAGGTATCCAAATGGAAAGGAAGAAGTAAAATCGTCATTTTTTGCCAATGACATGATACTATATGGAAAGGACCCTAAAGATTCCACTGAAAAATTGCTAGAACTGATAAATGAATTCAGTAAAGTAGCAGGATACAAAATAAATATTCAGAAATCAGTTGCATTTTTGTACACTAATAATGAAGTATTAGAAAGAGAAACTAAGGAAACAATCCCATTTACAGTTGCACCAAACAACAACAAAACTGTAGGTTTAACCAAGGAGGTAAAAGACCTATGCTTGGAAAATTGTAAGACACTGAAGAAGATACAAATAAATGGAAGCATTTACCATGCTCAAGTATAGTAAGAACTGACTGCATGAAAATGTGTCCATACTACCCAAAGCAACCTATAGGTTCACTACAATTCCTAATAAAATAGCAGTGGTGCCCTTCACAGGACTAGAACAAATAATCCAAAAACTTAGCCCTGGCTGGGTTGCTTGGTTGGTTGGAGCATTGTCCCATACACCAAAATATTGTGTGTTCAATCCCTGGTTGGGGTGCATAGGGGAAGCCAGTGATCAATGTTTCTCTTTTATGTAGATGTTTCTCTTTCTCTCTCTAAAATCAATAAACATATCCTCAGGTGAGATTAAAATTAAATATTTATATGGAACCACAAAAGACCCTGAATAGCCACAACAATCTTGAGAAAGAAGAACAAAGTTGGAGGTGTCACACTACCTGATATCAAAATACAAGACTATAGTAGTCAAAACATGGTACTGTCATAAAAACAAATACACAGGTCAGTGGAACAGAATAAAGAGTCCAGAAATAAACCCACTTCTGTATGGACAATATATGACAGAGGAGGCAAGAATATACAATGGGGTAAAGACAGTAAATTCAATAAATGGTATTAGGAGATTTGGACAGACATGCAAAAAATAAAACCACCTTCTTACACCATTTACTGTTGGGAACCGCTCTGCCTGGTTTCAGGAGTTGTAACCACCGCCCCCCTACCCCCCTACCCCTCCCATAACTAAGGCTGAGTGAGGACCTCCAGACTGTGAGCCACTAAGGAGACAAAGCTAATCTCCCTGGCAGGAGTGCTGCTTCTGCTTCATCCATCTCTGGCCCCCAGTGTCGGTTAGTAAGTGATGGCTAAGATCCCTCAGAGGGGGGGCAACCTAAGCCAGACACAATCATTTGGAAAGCCCTCAAGGAAGGACTCAGGGGGCTGCAGCAAAGAGGGGGTGATGGACCCTCACTCCCCAGCTATTCTGACATAGCCTGAGTCCTCCTTCTGTCTGCAAGAAGTCTCCTAATCTCTTGGCTGCCTTACTTAAGCCTGAGACAATACCTTAAGCCCGAGACAGTGCTGGTGGTGGGTACCTGAGGGCAATCAGGCCTAAGAAAGAATATGTAAAATCCTGTGAAACCTGCTTTGTTTAGAATGTTCTCAATTAAATAAGGGTCCAAGCAAGAA
>PVKM010012212.1:0-12333 GCA_004027735.1 Carollia perspicillata | reverse complement strand
TAGCCACCTTTCCTCCCCAAGCAGATCATGTCTTGGTAGCATTATTTTCATCCATGTTGGACAGAGGGGGGCTCTGCCTGCAATTTACAATAAATTCAGAATGAATTAAAACTTAAATGTAACACACATGCAAAAAATGAAACTAGACCACCTTCTTATACCATTTACAAGAATAAATTCAAATGGATTAAAAACTTATGTGTAAGACTCAAAACCATAAAACTCCTAGAAGAAAATATAGGCAATAAACTCTCTGACATTTCTGTAGCAATATTTTTTCTGATATGTTTCCTTCCTCAGGCAAGGGAAATAAAAGAAAAAAATAAACAAATGGGACTTATAATGGAGTATTAGCCACAAAATGGATGAAATCTTACCATTTGCAACAGCATAGATGGACCTGCCAATGTATTATGCTAAGTGAAATAAGTCAGACAGAAAGGCAAATACCATATCGTTTCAGTTATATGTGGACTCTAAAGATCATAATGAACAAACAAAACAGAAGCAAACTCATAGATACAGAAAACAAAACTGATGGTTGCCAGAGGGGAGGGAGACTGGGGCACTAGGTAAAGAGGGTGAAGGGATTAAGAAGTACAAATTGGACCTGGCTGGTGTGGCTCGGTGAATTGAGCACTGGCCTATGAACCAAGGGGTCGCTGGTTCCAATCCTAGTCAGGGTACATGCCTGGGGTCTGGGCCAAGAGGCAACCCATCAATGTTTCTCTCACACATTGAAGTTTCTCTACGTCTCTTTCTTTCTCTCTTCTTTTCTCTCTAAAATTAAATAATTTTTTTTTTAAAGTACAAATTGGCAGTTGATGTTAGTGACAGGGATGTAAAGCACAGCTTAGGGAATATAGTCAATAATAATGTAATAACTATGTATGGTGCCAGGTGGGTAGTAGACTTATCAGGGTGATCACTTGGCAAGTTATATAAATGTCTGCCACTGTGCTGTATACCTGAAACCAATATAATATTTAATGTCTGCTTAATTGAAAAGTAAAAGCTTTTGAAATAAATTATTTTTAAAAGATTCTATTTATTTATTTTTAGAGAGAGGGAAAAGGAGGGAGAGAATCATCAGCATGCAAGAGAAACATCGATTGGTTGCCTCTCACACTCCCCTAACTGGAGACCTGCTCTGTAACCCAGGCATATGACCTGACTGGGAATCGAACCAGCAACCATTCAGTTTGCCCACTGAGCCATGGTGGTCAGGGCAAAAAATAGACAGAAGAAGAAGGTGTCGGGCAATGTCAAGTTTTGATGTTAGGCAAAGTAAAATAGAGATTGAGAATTGATCATTAGATTTTGCTGCATACAAATTATTAGTGACCTTGATAAGAGCACTTTTACTGGAATTGCAGGGGTGAGACTTCAGAGTGGATTCAAGAGAAAATGGAAAGAAAGGAGTTAGAGGTAGCAAGGTAGATAGATCTCAAGTTTTGCTATTAAGGGAAGAATAGGAAAGGGGAAGGGAGGGTTGACAACTGGAAAGGGAAATGGAATCAAGAAAGGATTTTTTTTAAAGATGGGTGGATGTTTGTCAGGAAGATCTAGTAGAGAAGGGAAATCTGATGATGAAGGAAAAATAGGGTAGGGTTGCTGGAGCAGTGTCCTTAAATAGATGAGAAGGGGTGGGATCTAATGACCAGAGGAGAGATTCCATGTGGTGTTTTGGCATGACCTTGAAATTGGGTAGCGTTTATAAGTACAGCTGTGAAGGGAATGATAGTATGTGCATGTAGTTCCTCACACTATTTAAGGTCTTAAGAAAGTTTTTTGTTCTCTATTTTAAAACTGCTCTTCAAAATTAGGATATTGAAGGTCCAGTGTAGCCAGGCGTGTTAGAAGACAAGAAAAATACCTGCGTTATACATGTTTTGTTCTATGGTGACAAGGGTGTATCCATGAAGAAGGGTCAGGTTTGGGGAGACAACGAGAGTAGTAACCTTCAGTGAAGTCATGTTCATGATGTAGTTATACTGAGGTTAATTTTGGGATATTTGCAACTCATAAATGGAGGATGTTTAAGCATAGCATTTAAAAAAATTTAAATCCTAAGAATGCTCTAGTTTGATTTTATTTTTTTAGCGGAAGTTCGTTTGGGAATGGGCCATTGCTTTGTGAAACTTAACAAACTGGAGAAAGCTCGTCTCGCATTCAGCAGAGCACTGGAACTCAACTCCAAATGTGTGGGAGCATTAGTTGGACTGGCTGTTCTAGAGCTCAACAATAAAGAGGTACGTGAGTGAAATAATCCTGGCTGATTTGTCAGGCTCACAGTCCCTTATCTAAAACTCTTGAGGCCAGAGTGTTTTAGAAATCAAGATTTCAGGTTACAGAAATGTAATGCGGTGCCTGCACTGCATAACGTAGAACACCCAGTTATTAGGACATAAGCCCAATGTGAACTTACATTTCTGTGGCAAAATGAGTGACTGTTCTGCACACTAATAGGAAACTTTACCCACAGTTCTTTTGTGGGTAAAGTTTGCCGCCAAGTGAGCTTGCTCCAAGATAACAAAAAAAAAAAAACTTATTTATTAGAGAGTTTTGGATTTTAGAATCACAGATAGGGGATTGTAGAATGTGTATCAATCTGGGATGCTTTCTATTGCAAGTAACAAACAAAAAGCACACACTATAGCGACTTAGTATACTGCATTGGCTAAACTTGGATTGGCACCCCAGTGTCATCAAACCCAGGGTTTTATGTTTTCTCTCCTCCCTTAATACATGGTGTTTCCTCCTCATGTCTGTCACCTCATAGTTGCAAGATAGCTGCCACATCTCCAGGCATTTCATTATATCAGCCTTGTAGGGAGGAAGGAAAGGGAGAGAATAAAGCACTTCCTATTAGAAAAGTCCTATCCTATATTGAGAATGAAGCTCTCCATCATGCTTCCCCTGTGTGCAATTGCCTGGACAGGGTTTCCAGTGGAGGTGCTTATGCAATTAATTTTAAGAAAACTAAATTCTCAGAATTTAACTCACTGTTTGAAATGTTTTATCCCTGGTGAAAGTCAACTAAAACAAGAGCTATATTTTGGTATTGAATTTAGATTTGTATAACCTTATTTCTTCAGATTATAAAGAAAACAGAAAAAGTCTAATTAAATAATATTTTCACTCAACCCTGTCATCATTGTTTTTCTTTTAGGCTGATTCCATCAAAAATGGGGTCCAGCTCCTTTCCAGAGCCTATACTATTGATCCTAGCAACCCTATGGTATTGAACCACTTGGCAAATCACTTTTTCTTCAAAAAGGTAGAAGGCATTTCTCAAGTTCTTTACATTAAAAAACATTTTTTTTCAACTTAGAGATACAGACAACAGTATGGTTGTTACCAGAGGGAAAGGGGGTGGGGAGACAGTGAAGGGTAAAAGGGTCAAATATATGGCAACGAGAGGAGATTTGATGTTGGCTGATAAACATGCAATGTAATATACAGATGATATATTATAGAATTACTCACTTGAAACCTGCATAATTTTATTAACCAATGTCACCCCGATACAATTAATTTTAAGAAAAGAAAATTTTAATCTTCAGTTGACATTCAATATTGCATTAGGTGCAGGTGTACAGCATAGTGGTGGAACATTATGTAACTTACAAAATGATTCCCCATACGTCTCATACCCACCTGACATCATACGTAGTTATTGCAGCATCATTGACTATATTCCACATGCTGTACTTTATGTCCCCATGACTATTTTGCAACTGCAATTTGTACTTCTTAATACCATTACCTTTTTCACCAAGCTCCCCAGGGCCCCTCCCCTCTGACAACCATTAGCTTGTTTTCTGTACCTACAAGCTTATTTCTGTTTTGTTTGTTCATTTGTTTTTTAGATTATACATATAAGCGAAATCTAAATGGTATTTGTTTTTTTCTGTCTGACTTGTTTCACTTAGCGTAATACCCTCTAGGTTCATCCATGTTGTCATAAATGGTATGCTTTTATTTTTTTTAGGGCCAAGTAATATTCCATTGCATATATGTCACACATCTTCTTTATCCAATTGTGTATTGGTAGACATTTAAATTGCTTTCATATCTTGGCAATTGGAAATAATGCTGTAATGAACATAGGGTTGCATATATTTTTTTACATTAGTGTTTTGGATTTCTTCAGATAAATATTCAGAAGTGGGATTGCTGGATCATATGTAATTCTATTTTAATTTTTTGAGGAACTTCCATGCTGTTTTCCATAGTAGTTGCTTCAAATTAGAATTCGTATCTGGGGGTGGGTACATTTGTTCATTTATTTATTCATTTAACATTTATTGACTGTTTATATGGTACCCAACTCTGATAGGGATGTAGAGGTCAGTAAGACATGGTTTCTGCACTCAAGGAGCTTGGTTTTGTAGAAAACTGACATGTGAAGTAACATAAGTGTAACAACACTACAGGTGTTTACCCTGCTGTGGTAGAGAACTGAAGGAACTGATCACCTGGTTAAAAGAGGGTGTTCACCAGGAAGGGAAATCTCTTGAACTGGGTTTTTACGAGGTCACTGGGAAGCTAGAAGAGGAAAGGCGCAGATCTGTGAAGTCCTAGGAGTTCGGTTGGTAACCGCATAGGCGAACAGTGGGCTCATGATAGGTGATGCATGGGATCGAGAGTGGGGCGCTTGTGTAATGTAAGGAGCTCGGACCTCCTTGTGTAGGTAACAAAGAGTCGTTGAAATTTTTGCATATTGATTATGGTACAATTTTTAAAGTTACCTTCTGTAAGACTGTAGAAACAGTAGTATTTTAGGTTTCTTAGGTACTAAAGCCAAGATTTCATTGACAAAATTATACCATAAGCATGAAAGTTTAATCTGCCATATGGAAACCAGGTATTAAAGTATACTAAGAACTTTAAACTAGTTAAATAGCAGTTTAGGTAAAAGTTTACAAAACTGTATTGATCCTCATTAGTAAATACTGTGTTACTGTTATTGTTGCTATTAATATGCATTCAATGCTTGCGAAATGCCAAACATTGTTAAAAGTGCACTCCATTAATTTCTGTCATATTCAGAATAATTCTATGGAGTGTAGGGTAGCATTATCCCCATTTAATGGATGAATAACTGAGACAGTCAATAACCTAAGGTCACACAGCTATTAACCATGATGCTTTACTTCCTCTGGCTATGGAAGCATACTCTGCTTTCATAATGGATTATTAATTAAGCTTTATGCCACCACTGTAAGGGTACTAAAAGGCAACTGTTTAGGGAGAAGATGGAAATGTGTCTTATAAACAAATGAAGTATACCGTTCAATATAAAACAATTACATGTGTTAGTTTGTTTTTTACTGGGAAAAAACAAAGGATAGATTCTAAATATTTGAGTGCATATCTAATAATCAGTGCTCTCAGCTGTTAGGACAGGTTCCTTGAACCAAAAGAGAATTATTCAGTTTTTCGTCTTCATTGCTAGTCACCCTCCACTGCTGAAGATAAAGAATTGCTGTATTTGACCCTGGCCTGGTAGCCCGGTTGGTTGGAATATCTTCCTGTACACCAAAAAGTTGTGGGTTCGATCCCCAGTCAGGGCACATTTGAGAGGCAGTTGGTTGATGTTTCTTTCTTTCTCTCTCTCCCTCTCCCTTTCTCTTTAAAAAAAATCAATTAAACCATATCCTCAGGTGAGGACTTAAAAAAATTGTTTGTATTTAACACAGTCAGTATATACGTAAACTCATAGATTTCCTAAGTAAAATAGGTAAATCAAGCCAGTCCAAGTGTAACTGGATCCTTGATCTGTGATCAGCACTGTGCGAGGTGATGTGAGGTCATCTTGCATTGAATATATTTCTTGAAGGTTTACAGAGCATATTAATATATGTTTTCTCAGTTTGTCATTTGAGCAGCCTTAGCAGGTAGGCAGGCTATTTCTGTTCTCCTTTCCATAGATAAGAAAATAGAGGCTCTGCAAAATAAAATAATATCACTTGCCAAAATTTACTCAGCTAGCAGATACTAAAGTTGAGATGTCATCTTCTACTTCTCTGCCCATCACACTACATTGCCTCCCATACAGAAGAATAATTTAGCTGGGAAGAAAAGATATTATTAACTAACATCACAGACATGTCAATGATTGAATGGTAAAGTGGGTTTAGAGATGGGAGCTACCGTGACTCCTGGAGCAGTTAACACAGACCTCCAGGAAGAGCTGAGACTTGAGCTTGATGTTTTGATTGGAAAGAGAAACAGCCAGAATACAAAGTGGATTATGGACAAAAATGGGGGGGGGGGCGCTAAGAAAGAGAAGTATCAGTTGTGCAAAAAAAGATATGAATGAGGATTTAAAATAAAATCTGATCTTTAATAGTTCAGATAGAACTATTTTATTCTCTAAAAGTGTGTCATCAGTCATGGAATAGTAAAAATAGGAAAATTATGGTAGATTCCATAGCAAGACAGACCCGACATTTAGCCCATACCCTCGTTTCAGTTGAACAATAAATGTATAAATTTAGCTAAAAGACTATATAACATAAGTGTAGCATTTGAATCACTTGGTTCAAATTCAGGCATCACCATTACATAGTTATGTGGCTTTGGAGGAATAAATTAACTTCCTTAAACTTTAATTTTCTCATTTCTAAAACAGTAATAATACTTTGTAGCATTTGAGGGATGGTAGTTAGACTTAAATGTAATATGCACATTAAATACTTACCTAATGGAAAGCACTCAGTTACTATTAAAGACCGCAATCACATTATTAGTCCTGATGTTTAAAAAAGGTCAAAACTGGCCATTGATCAAACAAAAGCTGTACTTAGACCAGATTTTTAATTGAATGAATAAAATACATTTCTATTAAAAGCAGGAGGTTGTTTTCCTACCCTTGAAGTAGAAACTCTGACTCTGGGACTCTGAAGGAGGTCAGTCAGATAATGCAAATGAAAGGTGGCTCTGTCAGGAAGACCGTGACCGTGCATTCAGACAGCCCCGAGTTCAAACCCAGCTCCGGCAGCGGCTGCTCTCTTGTGATACAGCATTTCCTGGGGTCAGAAACACCTGAATTCACATTCTAACTTCCGCTTGACACACACACTTTATCTCCTTAAGCCTCCATTTCCCATCAATAAAAGAGTAATAACGATCGTCTCTGCAGGATATACTTGGAACTAATGTAAGTATTGTACCCAGTCTAGGCTTGGCATTTAGTAGATCTCAACAATTTCTAACTGCTCCCATTCCTGTTAATAAGGAACTGAACCTCTATTAGGTCTCCTTATCACAAAAATAGGGCTGATCACTGCCAAGGATTGTTGTAGGGATTTAACAAAGTAATAGATATACTGGGCAAACGTTAAATACTGGGTAAATGTTAGTTCCTATCTGCCCCAAATCTATCAGCAAAGGAAATGAGAAAAATGATTAGTAATTCTGGATACAGAGCTGTTATTGTTAATTCAGTGAACATTTTAAGAGCAGCCTGGGAGTTGGGACTCTTGGAGTTGTCTGAATCCACTCACCTAGCTCTGGTCCCCATCGCTCAGGACTACAGTAAAGTGCAGCACCTGGCCCTGCACGCGTTCCACAACACGGAAGTGGAGGCCATGCAAGCCGAAAGCTGCTACCAGCTGGCGAGGTCATTCCATGTTCAGGTAAGGTCGTTGTCAGCCTTCTCTGAATGTCCGATCCTTTTTGTTTTACAGTTTTTCAAGTCTTTCAGCAACTTTGTATGTATTGCTGGTCTTGTTTGATTTCCATTTTTTTAGGAAGATTATGACCAAGCTTTCCAGTACTACTATCAAGCCACACAGTTTGCCTCATCCTCTTTTGTGCTGCCATTTTTTGGTTTGGGACAAATGTACATTTATCGAGGTGACAAAGAAAATGCATCTCAGTGCTTCGAGAAAGTTTTGAAAGCTTATCCTAATAATTATGAAACTATGAAAATTCTTGGCTCTCTGTATGCTGCTTCGGAAGATCAAGAAAAACGAGATATTGCCAAGGTACTTTTTAAAAAATCTTCCTGTTAGCTCTTCCTACCCAGACTCTCATTCCTTATTTCTTGTTATTGCTAGTAGAGAGATGACGAAAGCGGTTTTTGTTAGCCCAGCTAGCTTCAGTTGAAATCACAGTCGACTCATTAAACAGGGTGGAGTGGCCACCACTTTCTACTCGGACAGCGTGTGGTTGGAATGTTTTAGCTTAATGATCTCCTTTTCCCCAGGGCCATTTGAAGAAGGTCACAGAACAGTATCCTGATGATGTTGAAGCTTGGATTGAATTGGCACAAATCTTAGAACAGACTGATATACAGGTATTTCAGCTGTTTTTCATCTCCTGCCTAATACGTTTTTGTAAACCTGGTGCCCTGTGTGTCTCTCTCACTGTCGCTTATACCCTATTCTGTCCACCTTGAAACTACAGGGTGCCCTTTCAGCCTATGGAACAGCAACACGGATCCTTCAGGAAAAAGTACAGGCTGATGTCCCCCCAGAGATTCTGAATAATGTGGGTGCCCTCCATTTTAGACTTGGGAATCTAGGAGAGGCAAAGGTAGGAAAATATAAATTCCCATCTTTTATGCTGTTAAGTTGAATGTACACATTTTTAGATGTATCAACTAAGTCCTTTAACAAAATAATTTTCTTTTCTTACAGAAATATTTTTTGGCATCATTGGATCGTGCAAAGGCAGAAGCCGAACATGATGAACATTATTATAATGCCATTTCTGTTACAACATCATACAATTTAGCCAGGCTGTATGAGGCGATGTGTGAATTCCACGAAGCAGAAAAACTTTATAAAAACATCTTACGAGAACACCCTAACTATGTTGACTGTAAGAATTTAAAACTTTTTTAATGTATTAAAATTCCTACAACAGCAACAAAAATATAGCCTAAAAAAAATCTTTCTTAGAACCAATAGTAAAAAGTTTTGAAGGTTATCATATCCCCTTTTCTTTAAGGCAAATTTGTGGCCTAAAAAAAAAAAAAGATGTAGCTTTACTTAAATTTATGCTAGAAACTAAAACAACTAAAAATTAATCAGACCATACTTCATAGATGTAGCTACCTGAAGTAGGCGAGCTACCTTTATTAGACGTTTAACAACTCCTTGGTGATAGATTTATCTTTATGATGGTCCTGCTTTCATATCATAAACACACACACACACACACACTTATATATATACATACATACATATATACATATATATATTTGCAATATTTATAATAGTGACAAAGAGCAGTGTTTTTTTCTTGAAATAACTGTTACTAAAAATGTTCCACCATGAATTTTTACAACCGAAACATTGTACAGTTTGGAAAGTTTTTAATTGAAAATTGTTCGCTTACTGTACTTCCCTTAAAAGAATCTAAAACTGGTGTTTTGACTCAGGTCAAATATGGAGCTATAAACTTGGCCCCTGACGTGATGTAATAGATGCAGTAATAAATAAGAGTTTAGTCGAATGCCAGACTGAACTTAAATTGATTTGGTAGGTAATAGTAAGCCGTGGTTGGTTTCTTGAGGAGTGACATTTTATGGAGAAAATAACTTACATTTATTTGGCACTTTTTTATTATTATTTGCATGAAAAAGCCACAGTTAGAGCCCAGGTTTTCTGACCAGCAGTCTTTAGTAGTTCATGTACTTTGCCGTATGACAAGCAGATTTTTAAGAAAAAGTAACTTGACAGTGCTGTGCATCAGAGAGGAATTGGAAATAGAATAGCTCTAAGCTTTTAAAATAATGTAGCTTGAGATGAGGACTGGGAAGAGGGCCCTAGTGTTGGTAATGGAGTGGAAGATATGCAGCTGAGATTTCAAACAGTAAGACTTGATGGTGACTGGCTTCCCTTAACTTGTTAGATTATTAATTATTTATATTGATTTTTAGTATTTTTTCACCTGTGGGACTTTTCTCTGTTCATTGTATGTATGTATTAACAAAAAACAATAGTGTCAAAGTATGACTTTAAATTTATGACCTTTGTAGCTAATATTTTAAACAAAAACTCTTAAATGTATATTTTCAGGCTATCTGCGCCTAGGAGCCATGGCTAGAGATAAAGGAAACTTTTATGAGGCTTCAGATTGGTTTAAGGAAGCTCTTCAGATCAATCAGGTTGGTAATATTAACTCTTAAGTTTAGAAAACAAATACTGTGGTGTCTCACTTATAAGAGGAATCTAATTAACAAAGTAAACTAATGAGCAAAATGGGACCAGAGGCATGGGAACGGGGGACAGACTGACAGCTGGGAGAGGGGAGGGAGATAATGGTGGAAAGAAGGGGAAGGGGTGAGTCAAAGAACATGTGTGAGTGACCCTTGGACATGGACAGTGGCCTGGGGACTGACTGTAGGGGGCGCGGCGCTGGGTAGAGGGAGGCAAAAGGAGGAAGATTGGGACAACCACAGTAGCCTAAACAAGAAAATATTTTTTAAAAGAAAAATAATTATTTCATCTCCCCCCTCCAGTAAATCAGTTTTTCGTTTTAATGGCTGTCCTATTTCTAATATCTTGGCATCTCCCTGTTTTTTTTCACTTACTTGTTAAAGATATTAAAGAATATAGAATTCATTCATACTTTTTGATTATTACAGTAAGAAACAAGTTTCAATGTGGGGATTGACTGGGTGGGTGGGGATGGGGCAGGGGAGAGCAAAGGAGGAAAAGGCGGGACAGCTGTAACTGAACAACAATAAAGAAAAGAAAGAAATAGGTTTCGCTTCATAGCCTAGTACATGCGTGTGTGTGTGCATCAACACCTGAAATGCAAGTTTTACAAACAACGGTGTGCTCCTGCCATATGAATGATACTGATATTTTTATTGTATCCCCCTCTATTGCATTACTTTTGCTGATAATTACACATGAAATTGATTTCATAACTCCCTAGTCCATCTCAGCTCTCAGTCTGAAAAACACTTGTAAATAAACGTAGCTTGTAAGCCTCTTCAGTGATCAGCTATTGTGGAAAGATGATGGGTTTCCGATTCTAAATTACAGATTTTGCTTCTTCTCGTATGTGTGTTTCCAGGACCATCCAGATGCTTGGTCTTTGATTGGTAATCTTCATTTGGCGAAGCAAGAATGGGGTCCAGGCCAGAAGAAATTTGAGAGGATATTGAAACAGCCGTCCACGCAGAGCGACACTTACTCTATGCTGGCCCTCGGCAACGTCTGGCTCCAGACTCTGCACCAGCCCACTCGGGATCGAGAGAAGGTCATTTCTCCTTGTCTCTTCCACACAGAACTGAGACTCGCTTTATTCTTGTTTGAGTTTTTAAATAACGTTTGGGGGTTTTTTAATAGGAAAAGCGTCATCAAGATCGTGCTCTGGCCATCTACAAGCAAGTACTCAGAAATGATGCCAAGAATCTGTATGCTGCTAATGGAATAGGTGATTATAAGCTCTGGGTATCCATAATTTGCGAAATGAATGCTTTCGGAAGAATGTTTGTAGATCAGAATGTCCCCCTAAATATAACGAAGTCAGTTGTTTTCAAATAGGACTTTTGTTTTTCTGGCCACAATTAGAAAATTCTTCACTGGGAACCTTTTTCTAACTTTAGGAGCTGTTTTGGCCCACAAGGGATATTTCCGTGAAGCTCGTGATGTATTTGCCCAAGTAAGAGAAGCAACGGCAGATATCAGTGATGTGTGGTTGAACCTAGCACACATCTACGTGGAGCAGAAGCAGTATATCAGTGCTGTTCAGATGGTAACGCTTTGTCTTTCAAGATATTTGTATGTCTTGTTTATTGTTGAGCAGATACAACCATTCTGGCCCTGTCATGGAGTGATATGCTATCTAATACTTACTGTGTCTCTTCAGAGGTTTATAATTATATAATCTTAAAGCCTATCTTTGGTGTTCAGAGATATGGGTCCTGGGTCCACCAGTAATTACCTCATATTTGTTGAGTGCTTGAACTTGAAGTAAAAGTGTTGTACTACTATAAAAAGTTAAAAGACTTTTGGGCTCTATAAGTAATATTAGGGTCAGAAAAAGCAAGTTTCTTACTAAAGGTAAATGAGTTACTTTTTTTTAAGAAAGGTAGATGTTATTACTGTATTACAGAATATTAAGAAAGGCACTAGTCACAAGGGCTTACAGGACCCAGGTTCCATATGGTAGTCTCAGAGTTGCATCTTTGCAGGGGAGCCTTCCTGAGCCACACAGTGATAATGTGGCCTTTTAAAATGCAAATTAATTACTAGTGATATTCAGGGGGAAACTGTCTAATGAAAAAGATCTTTCCTATGCAAGATATGTTCCATGGTCAAAAAGTGACATGTTCATGGTAGAATTAACACGAGTATTGCT
>PVKM010012211.1:0-32013 GCA_004027735.1 Carollia perspicillata | reverse complement strand
AATAACTAAGATATGGAAGTAACCTAAGTGACTATCAGTGGATTAATGAATAAAGAAGTAATACATACATACAATAGAGAGTTTATGCAACCATAAAATGAACAACCCAAATGAGGAAATACTATCATTTATGGCAACATGCATAGAGCTTGAAGTGTCATCATCCCTAGTGAAATATGTCAGACAGAGAAAAACAAATGCCATATGATCTTAGGTATATATAGAATCCTAAAGGGAGGAAGGGAACGAGTGGGAAGGAGGGAGAGAAAGAAAGAAGGAAGGAAGAAAACTATGAGCTCATAGATAAAAAGAACTGATTGATAGTGGCCAGAGGTGATCGTTGGGGCTGGCAAAATGAATGTAGTGTTAAAAGATACAGATTTCCCATTATAAAATAAGTAATGGGGATGTAACTTAACAGCATTGTGAGTATAGTTAATACTGTATTACATATTTGAAAGTTTTTAAGAGAATAGATCTTAAAAGTTCTCATCACTAGAAAAAGAATTGTAACTATGTATGATGACAGATGTTAACTAGGCATTGTAGTGATCATTTCACAGTATAAATAAATATAGGATCATTATTTTATACACCTGAAACTAATATAATGTCATATGTCAATTACACCTTAGTAAAAATAAATAAAAAATGTCTAATATTGCAAGGATGTTATTTTATCATCATCATCATCATCATCACCTCTTACAGTACTGCCCCAGTGAATAATATATTTTTTAAAAAGCTGACTTCTTTTTATAATATAGCTTTGTATAATATTTCAACAAGAACAAATAAGAGGGAAAGCTGAAATATGATTTGTGAAATAAATGTGGTTGTGTAAAGATCCTCGTAAACAAAAAGTGTCCTAGTATATATGTTATTTTCTTAAACATTATAAAATGTGACTTTTAGAAAGGACTACTTGAATCAGTGCTCCTGTTAGGTCATAACCCAATTACTGGATCAAACTCTGTGAGTTTGGAATATTTAAATAAATCAACTAAAGATCAGGCACTGAGATAAATGAATAATGAAGCAAAAAATCTGTAGTATCCACTTACAGTAATTTAAAATACAAACATGGAGAAAAGGGAACCTTAGTGCACTGTTGGTGGGATTGCAGACTGGTACAACCACTATGGAAAACAGTATGGAATTTTCTCAGGAAACTAAAAATGGATCTGCCTTTAGACCCAGCAATTCCACTGCTAGGATTATATCCGAAGAACCCTGAAACACCAATCCAAAAGAACCTATGCACCCCAATGTTCATAGCAGCATAATTTACAATAGCCAAGTGCTGGAAGCAACCCAAGTGCCCATCAGTCAATGAATGGATCAAAAAACAATGATACACTTACACAATGGAATTCTACACAGCAGAAAGGAAGAAGGAGCTCCTACCCTATGCAACAGCATGGATGGAACTGGAAAGCATTATGCTAAGTGAAATAAGCCAGGCTGTGAAAGACAAATACTATATGATCTCATCTTTAACAGTAACCTAATCAATAAAACAAACAAACGAGCAAAAACGAGCAAAATTGACACTGAAATTGAGAATAGGCTGATGGTGACCAGAGGTGAGAGGGGAGGGAATTTCAGGGAAAAGGGGGAAGGGTTTGCAGGAACAAATATAAAGGACACATGGACAATAACAAGGGTTGGGGGTAGAAATGGGAGGTAGGTGGGGAGGGGTGGGGTGGTGGGCTGGGATAAGGGTAAAAGGCAGAAAACTGTACCTGAACAATTCAAATTTAAAAAAAATTAAAAGTCAGCCTTAATGAATTCACTAAATGATGTAGAAATAAAAAAGCATTAAAAAAACAAAAACAAAAAAATAAAAATAAAAGCTATCCAAATATGTTTTAAAAAATAAAATACAAACGTACCTTCCATAGGAGGAGGATGAATTCCAGAATTTGGACAAGTGATAGGAAATTTACTGGGGAGTTCGTTCATTAGGTACTGAGAAGTGGTGCTGTTTTTTCCCAGGGTTCTTTTAAGTTTGTTGAATGAAAAAATATGAAGATCATTCTTGCTTCACAAGTGTGATTTTCCTTGTTTTGCAGTGTTAAACATTGTTCTCTTTATTTTACTCCTGACCTAACTCAGTTTCTTCAATAGGAAAATGTTAACTGTGTTCTGGCTAAGACTCATGATCTCATGGGACAGCAGTGTGCCAGAGGGTTCTTCTGTATAGGAAGCATACTTTCAATTTATGCAGGCAGCTAGTCATTCTGTACTGTAGGCCAGATACTGTGAGTCCTCTGACTTAGAGACACAGAACTACTTAGAGCTGAGCTATTATGGTATATGAGTAAATATTTCTTGCCCCCATGAACACTTGATGAACTGAACTCCCTGGAGATGTCTGTGCCTCATGCCACACAGATGGCTTTTCACCGAGGCCGTACACTAACTTAGGCATTCTGGCTGGGATTCAGGACCACCAAAACCCACCTCTAGCCTGCATTTTTTGTGTTAAGAAATAACAGTAAAGCAGTATCTGGGAGTAGGAATGCCCCCAGACAGCTGGACTTCCTCTGCACAGTGAGTACCCCTACCAGGCAGATGTGATCCTTAGCAACAAGGTGTGGGAACAACTTATGGGTTCTCTGTAGCTTTAGTTGTAGAGCTACAGGGTCAGGTTTGTTCTCAGTGCAGTTTCCTAAATTACTCATTACACATAACTGACTGTTCATGTTCTCATCTGCAAGATGTTTTTTGTACCTATGTTTCTCAGTATATAGTTTATGTGATAGGGACCTGATTAAGAAAGTACTTTCAAGCATTTTAAGTCATAGGAAATATTATTTGAGATTAGTCGAGATAAGACACATGCAAATCTGCATTTGCTCAAAAAGAGGCTGTAGGTTATTCTCAGAAACCACTGCTCTTTTACTTCCCTGTACTCTGCTATTTGGTGTCTTTGTTCAAAGAAATTCAGAGCAAATCACACCACATCTTAAAAGAAGGAAACTAAAGAAAGGGAAACTTGCTTAGAATAGAGCTGAGTTTACTGTGCAGATTGTTTTCTGATGGCTCTTTAGGGATCCTTTTACTATTAAAACTGTTTTCCTTGCATTTTGCTAGTATTTTTGGCCACATATGATTAAGTAAATTAATTGGGGATACTTTTATTATTAAACTAACATGTTCTTATAAAAATGAATCCACAGTCTCATTTTAAACACAACAAAGTCTCTTGGATCAGTCATAAATACTTTCGCCAATCATCTGAGATGCCGTTTTAGTAGGTTTCAGTTGTTGTCTTCATGGTATTGGGAAGCTAGTCATTTTTCAGAGATGCCAGCTACATGGGTTTAACACTGATGATCTTCCATAAGACACACAGTTTTGTTTCGGTTTGTGTCTGCAGTAATTCACTACCTTTTATTTATGTTTTAATCAAATGCTCTGCTGAAGACTTCCTGTCATGATTTTAGCTGCTTGGCTGCTAGTAGTTTCCTTTGTTTTCCTAAATTTATAGTAGTCAGTCTTGTGCTGTGTTCTCTTCTCGGTAATACACTGCATTGTGCAGTTCTTGCTTGACCCAGTTCGGGATGGAAACCCTTCCCAAAACCTTAGTTGACTTGTCAAAGCTTAATACTTTGGACAAAATCTGCAACTATGACTGAATAAAACCATAAAAACTAAAACCCTCATGAACAGTGTAAAAAGAATTGTTTCTGATGGTAAATTACATAGATGAGGAGGATTCATCTTTTTTTGTTTTGTTTTTCTATTTAACTCTTACTTTGATAATTCTTATAATCCTGCCTGTGTTTCAAATAAAACCAATATTTAATGCTTTTTATGATTCTTTTTTAAAAGATTTTATTTATTTATTTTTAGAGAGGGGGAGGGAGGGAGGGAGAAAGAGGTAGAGAAACATCAATGTGTGGTTACCCCTCACACACCCCCTACTGGGGACCCAGCCCATAACCCAGGCATGTGCCCCGGACTGGGAATTGAACCAGCGACACTTTGGTTTGCGGACCAGCACTGAGCCACACCATCCAGAGTCTTTTATTATTCTTGATTCTGCTGAGGATAATGGGAGTGATAGTGGTAACAATTAACAATTATTTTTTCTTAGTTTACTTTAACCTTTTTATTACCCCGAGTCACAAACTACTGTTTCTAGAACACAACCAAAAAGAAAAATGTTCTGGCAAGGGATAAAAATCAGATTATTAAATTGACTTGATAGTATTATGGATTATTTTGTTGTTTGTGTGTTTGGTTGTTATATCTAGGTATTTCTCTACTTTCTGGTAGGTGTCTCTTTAAATGTACCTTGCTTAATATCACTTTAATCTCTAAAATGCATTTTGGTTTGTGGCTTTTCTTAAGAGACTTGGTTTTCTAGAGTAGCCCAAAGTGCTTTTCTAGTAAATTAAATTGAACCTATGTTTAGAGATGTTTATTTTTGTTATTTTTTGTTTGTTGTTTAATCTTTTTATTGTTGTTCAATCACAATTGTCCCCATGGTTTTCTCGTTGCTCTCCTCTACCCTGCCCACCACCCTCTCCCACATTCAATACTCCCTCTACTGTTGTCCTTGTCTATGGGTCCATTATACATGTTCCTTGACTTAACCCCCCTTCTTCTTTTCTCATTTCCCCCCTCCTCCCTCCCCACTGGTCACTGTCAATTTGTTCTTTATTTCCATGTCTTTGGTTATATTTTGCTCGCTTGTTTGTTTTGTTGATTAGGTTCAATTTATAGGTAAGATCAAGTTGTATTTGTCCTTCACACTGGCTCATTTCATGTGGCATAATACTCTCCAGTTCCATCCATGCTGTTTCAAAGGGTAGGCATTCCTTCTTTCTTTCTGCTATGTAGTATTCCATTGTGTAAGTGTAGCACAATTTTTTGCTCCACTCATTTACTGATATATACTTAGGCTGTTTCCAGCAGTTGGCTATTGTTTATTGTGCTGTTGTGAACATTGAGGTGCATACATTCTTCTGAATTGGTGTTTCAGGGTTCTTAGGATATAATCCCAGCAATGGAATTGCTGGGTCAAAAGGCAGTTCCATTTTTAGTTTTCTAAGGAAATCCTATATTGTTTTCCACAGTGGCTGTACTAGTCACTAACAGTGACTAACAGTGTACTAGGGTTCCCTTTTTTCTACAACCTCTCCAACACTTTGTTGATTTGTTTATGGTGGCCATTCTGACTGGTGTGAGGTGGTGTCTCATTGTGGTTTTAATTTGCATCTTTCTGATGGCTAGTGATGCTGAGCACCCTTTCATATGACCTGAGCACTCTGTATGTCCTCTTTTGAGAAGTGTCTATTCAGGTCCTTTGCCCAATTTTTTAATTGGATTTTTTGTCTTCCTGCTGTGGAGTCATGTGAGTTCTTTATTTATTTTAGAGATCAAACCCTTGTCTGAGGTATTTTTGGCAAATATGTTTTCCCATAGTGTTGGTTCCCTTTTCAATTTGCTGATATTTTCTTTAGCCACCCAGAAGCTTTTTAATTTGATGTTTTCTCACTTGTTTATTTTTTCTTTATACTCCTTGCTCTAAGGGACATGTAGGTGAAAATATCGCTATGTGGAATATCTGAGATTTTCCATCCTATGTTTTCTTCTAGGACTTTTATGGTATCACAACTTTTATTTGTCTTTTATCCATCTTGAGTTTATTTTTATATATGGTATAAGTTGGCAGTCGAGTTTCATTTTTTTGCATATAGCTGTCCAGATCTCCCAACACCATTTGTAGAAGAGGTTATTTTTATTCCCATTTTAGGCTTTTGCCCTCTTTGTTGAACATTAATTGACCGTAGAGACTTGGGTTTATTTCTGGACTCTTTATTCTGTTACATTAACCTATGTGTCTGTTCTTATGTCATTATCAGACTATTTTGATTACAGTGGCCTTGTCATATAGTTTGATGTCAGGTATTGTGATCCCTTCTGCTTTGTTCTTCTTTCTAAAAAAAAAGGTGAAACTATTTGGGGTCATTTATGGTTCCATATAAATTCTTGAAATAAGTTTTAACATTTACATAAAGAGATTATTCTTTTGAGACTTCTGTCATTTTACCATTCTAGTTTTACCACTAGAGTTTGTATGTAATCTCTACATTGTTCATGTTCATATAATTGTAGAGTTTAATTTTTATATTTTAAATTCACAGTTCTTTCTTTTGATTGAGACGTCATCTCTTTGTTATATTTTAACAATTGACTAGCAGCAGCTCATCAACTTTGCTCTTACTTGTTGAAGGTTAACATTTACTATAAACTCTTCATTAAAACTGAAATTCAAAATTATCTTTAGAAAAGAAAAGGGAGTTGACTTTAGGCCGAAAACAAATCCTCAAGACAAATCAGCAGGAATTTTTATATTTATAGCTAGTCCAGTAAGATGAAGCAACTGTTTGGAGTGACCCATCCCTGCAGTGGTAGCACACACAGCATGCTGTATCAGAGCATGGTCAACATGTCGTCTCTGACCCTGGCTCTACTACTTTATTGTTTCATTGAATTGGGTCAACTTCCTAAATTTTCTGTGACTTTCTCTGTATTGGTAAAATGGGGATAATATCAAAACTGCTTCATAGGAATGTTATAGGAAGTGAATGAATTAATATTTACAAAGAGTGTAAAGGGAGTTTAGTACAAAGCAAGTTTCTTAAATAAATAGTGTTTTAAAAATGAAAGAGTGATAAAAACAACACTGCCCTAAGATGACACCTGTCCTAATTCTGACAACAGCAAATAAATACTTCTTCATTAATGCTAAGCTTCCCTTTTATGTAAAACCACCACCTATACCCCTTAATTATAGAAATCATGTGTTATAAAAGACAGGCTAGAAAGAGGGTTTGATCTATCTAGAACTAAGAAATTTTTGTTTTCATTTCCTTTGTTTACTAAAAATACAAAGACATTTTAATATACTTAAATTATCTAGCAGATCTTGTTGGCTAACCATATGAGTGTGGAGAAATTTTATTCTTGGTATAGGGCTTGTGATTTCCAAATGAAAGTGCCATTATTGTCCATGATCTGGAAGAGATTTTAATTGTCAAATGAATATATCCTGAGTGGCAATGAGTTGTTTAGTTTGGAATGTCATTCCCACCCTTCTTCATGTGGGACTGACACCTGTTCACACTCAACTAATTGGCATATATGAAAGTATGACAGTTTCAAAGATTGATGAGTATATGAAATAATGAGCATTTTCATATTTGATTGGTGGAATAAATTTTGGAGCAGTCATTTGGAAACAAATTTAGAATTACCTAATAAGATATGCACATATGCACATCTTGTGACCCAACCATTCTACTGCTAATTATTGAACATGTGCTCTACCAGACTTACACAAAAGTATTTCAAACAGTCACATTTGGAATACCAAAGACACTGGAAATGAACAAAATATTCATAAACAGTATGATGGGTAAATAAATTATGGTACATTAAATCAAAGGAATATAATACACCTGCAAAATAGATGAACCATACTTACATGAATCAACAACTGTAAGTCTGAAACACATAATGTTGAATAAAAAATGCTCTTCATATGGTTTACTTTACTTTCTGGTCAATTATGTATGGATGTTTATATATGTTTTGTGTTCCATTCTTTATCCATTATGTGCTCTCTTTTCAATTGAAAATTAAGATTGTTATGTCTACTGTATCCTGCCCTGCTTTGTTCTGTGAATTCCTGATTCTCTACAATATTCACTACTGTAAACAATGAAAAGCAAGAGGAAGAATTATTCAACATTCATGACAGTGATTATATCTCAGAACAGGAAGATACATTTAGGAAGGGACCAAAGGAGGCTCTGAAGATATTATAGCTCTCAGTCCAAAGGCTGGATAATATGACCATTCTTTCCCCTTTAAAATGGATCCATTTTGTAAATATTTATAAATGTAAACAATGCCCAATTAATCACATTTTCTAACTATCCATATCTAACCATTATTAACTGTTTGGTTTTGATCCTAACTTTTAAAAATGTATATAAATTTTAATGAAATTTGTATTGTACACCTGGCCAAAAGACATGAAAAGATGCTCCGCATAACTCTCAGAGCAATGCTAATCAAAACTACAATGAGATGTCACCTTCCACTTGTCAGAATGGCTATCATCAATAAATCAACAAACAAGTGTTGGCAAGGTTATAGAGAAAAGGAAACCCTCTCATGTACTACTGCTAGGAATGAATATTGTGCAGCCACTATGGAAAACAGTATGGAGGTTTCTCAAATAATTAAAAATGGAACTGCCTTATGACCCAGTGATTCCACTTCTGGGTATGTATGCACAAAAACCTAAAAGTCTAATTTGAAAGAATATGTCTACCATTATGCTCCTTGCAGCATTATTTACAACAGCCAAGATAGAGAAGGGACCCAAGTGCCCATCAGTAGATGATTGGATAAAAAAGAAATGATATATATATATATAGATAGATAGATAGATAGATAGATAGATAGATAGATATGTTCAATGGACATGTGTGTGTGTGTTCAATGGAATAGTATAGGGCCATAAAAAAGAATGAATCTTACCACTTTTGACCTTGAGGGTATTATGCTAAGTTAATTACATCAAAGACAAATACCATATGGTTTTACTTATATGTGGGAGCTAAGGAACAATATAAAGAAAAAACAAAACTGAAACACACTCATAGATACAGAGTATAAACTGTTGGTTGCCAGAATTTGGGGCTTGGTTAAAAAGGTGAGGGGACTAAGAAATACTGATACAAATAGTCACAAGGATGTAAAGTGCGGCATAGGAAATATGTCAATAATATTTTAATAACTATATATGTTGCCAGGTGGGTACTATATATATTGGATGGAATCCTTAGTAAAGCATATGATTGTCTAACCACAATGCTATACACCTAAAAGTAATACAAAATAATATTGAGTAGAAACTGTAATTGAAAATCTTATGCCACACACAAGAATAAACTCAAAATGAATTAAAGATTAAATGTTAGATTCAAAACCATAAAAATCCTAGAAGAAAACATAGGCAGTAAAGTCTCAAACATTCCTTGTAGCAATACTTTTTCTGATATATCTCTTCAATCAAGGAAAAGAAAAAAAAAAACAAAATAAGAAATGGGACTACATCAAACTAAGAAGTATTTGCACAGCAAAAGAAACCATCAACAAAATGAAAAGAAAATCCACTCCATGGGAGAACATATTTGCCAGTACATTGGATAAGGAGTTAATATCCAAAATTTATAAAGAACTTTTAAAATTCAACACCAGCCCCCCCCAAATTCAATTAAAATTGAATGACTTGAATAGACATTTCTCCAAAGAGACATACAAATGGCCAATAGACATATGAAAATTTGCTCAAGGTCACTTATCAGAGACATTCAAATTAAAACCACAATGAGCTATCATCTAACATCTATCAGGATGGCTATCATCAATAAATCAACAAACAACAAATATTGGCAAGGATGTGGAGCAAGGGGACCCCTCATGCATTGTTGGTAGGAATGCAGATTGGTGCATCCACTATGGAAAGCAGTATGGAGTTATCTCAAAAAATTAAAAATGGAACTGTCTTATCACCCAGAGATTCCACTTCTGGGAATATATCTGAAGAAACCAAGAAAATATTTCAAAAGAATACATGCAATGTTCATTGCAACGTTATTTACAATAGCCAAGGTTTGGAAGCAGCCCAAGTGTCCATTGGAAATGAATGGTTAAAATAGCTATGGTACAGTTGCATAATGGACTACTACTTAGACATAAAAAGGGAAGAAAATTTTACCCTTTGCGACAGTGTGGATGGATTTGGAGAACATTATGCTAAGTGACATAAGCCAGCTAGAGAAGGACAAATATCATAAGATTTCAGTCATATGTGGACTCGACTGAACAAACTAAACTAACAAGCAAAACAGAGGCAGACTCATAGATAGAAAGCAGGCTGACAGCTCTCGGGGGGACAGGATTTGGGAGAAGTAGAGGGATCCAGCAAAAAAAAAAAAACCTCAAGGCATGGACAACAGTGAAGTGATTGTGGAAGGTGAGGAGGATGGGGGGAAAACTGGTAAATAAAAAAATGAATATATTCAAAAAGAAATTCACAAATAAAATTAAATAAATATTAATACAAAATTTAGATTTTAACCAGAAAACAAAATAAAATGAAATTGATCCATCCATACATGTAGTTCTAAGTATTACATGTTTTATGATGAATACATAAAGAATTTACTGTATTTTGCCATGTATAATGCACACCTACATGTTTGGCTCAGGCTTGCAGGAAAATAAATTTTGTTTTAATTTTTCAACTCATTTATTTATATTTAGAAACAAAACTGGTTATCATATTCCAGGGTATTATTTTGCATACTGATATCATTATTGCTTTTTAGAGTTACACTTTTAATGAAAAGCATAAATAAAAGAATTAAAAGCATTTATATAGGTACAGAATTAGTGCTACCCATGTATAATGCACATCCTTATTTTTCCCTCAAAACTTTGGGCAAAACAGTGCACATTGTACATGGCAAAATACCATAATTCTCAATAACTATTCTTAGGTTTTCTTATCTTTTTAAAATATTTTATTTATTTATTTTTAGAGAAAAGGGAAGGAGAAAGGGAGAGAAACATCAATGTGTGGTTGCCTCTGGCAATCACCCTACTGGGGACCTGGCCCACAACCCAGGCATGTGCCATGATTGGAAATCAAACTCGTGACTCTTTGGTTCACAGGATGGCACTCAACCCACTGAGACACACCAGCCAGGGCTATTCTAAGGGTTTTTAAATTACTCACTTAAATGTTATTCATTTTCATGTGAGTTTTTGATCCCCCATTCAATCTTTTTTTTTTCTTTTTAAAGATTTATGTATTTTTAGAGAGAGGGGAAGGAAGGGAGAAAGAGAGGGAGAGAAGCATCAATGTGTGGTTGCTTCTAGTACTCCCCCAGCTGGGGACCTCTCCCCCCAGACATGTGCCCTGGCTGAGAATTGAACCACTGACCCTTTGGGTCACAGGCAGGCACTCAATCCACTGTGCCACAATACCTGGGGTGCACCCCATTCAGTCTTGAAATACAATGATTCAACCGAGGAAAAGAAAGGTAAGGTCAACAGTGTTAGAATTAATTTGAGTATTTGATTGAAAGTATATTGACTAGAACTAGCTTGCAACAAGTTAAACACTATTTTCATAATAATAATGATAATAAAGCTAGCTGTTTATAACATGTTGGGTATTTTAGAAATCATGGTACTATAATCCTTTAAAAACTTAAATATACAAAAAATATGTAAGACAGATATTAGGATTAAAATGTATTAAAAACACAGAAAGAGATAAACCACAGACACATTCTAGAAACCTGAACTTCCCAAGATTGTAAATGTGGACTCATATGGTTGCTTTCAGCATCCTCCCGATATGATTGGCAAGTACTAAAACAGGAGGGAATATGGAAAGAAACGTGCAGACTCTCACAACTCTATGATATTTTTCCAGTTGTTCCATAAATTATTGTATGTGAAGGTAGGCTTGGCACCAAGAAGAATGAAATAGAAGATTGGTGTGTTCTTTTAGCCTTTAATTCTACAAACAGCTCTGGAATTCCCTTTTTGATTTATTTTCTGACCCTCCCTCCTTTTTGCCATGTGTCATTTAGAATATCACCTTGTGTGATATTCTACGTTTTTTCCATATTTCCCACTTTTGCAAAGTTAGAGAGACTCTCTATGAAGTTAGAGACTACAAAGAAACAGGCATATCCAAGTAGTTGAGTTTATTATAGGATGATCACACAATTTACTGAAACTCATCATAGGCACTCAGTTTTAAAGCTACTACAAAAACACAAAGGGTATATGACTGTGCAAGGGAGTGGTGATTGTTTTATATTGTGGCTGTTGTAAGCAGAATCCTGTCATTGAAGCTTCCATGTGTAAACTACCAAAACAAAACAAACAAACAGACAGACAAACCCAGAAATAGTCCTGGTAAAAATTCAAAAATACTTCTGAAATTGGACAAATGTCTTACAATGTTGTTCTTAAATTATTTTATGTCATGTGTTAAATTCCTCTATAGATTTCTTCATCTGATCCTCTTATTTGCCACAAAATTCTGAGGCAGCAATTTTGAACTGGTATGACATAAGAATTTTTAAAACATACAATACCCAACTGTTTAGTCAGTAGTACTGACCTCTTTTCCTTTAGATTGTCAAATTTAAAAAAAAGACAAGCAGCACAAAAATAGCTATCCAGTGTGAATGAATCAAAATTATACACTTTTTTGTCACATGGGCAAAAAGTATATTTTTTGATGTGTCACAGAATTTCAGTAATTAGTTTATGTATGGCATGAGAGGAAAAGGGTTGAAAATCAGTGTTCTAAAGGAAAGAGTGTTAGACTGATCTGTTTGATTCCTCACCTTTTTGTATCAGTTCATGAAGTTTGGTAAACATTGCTTAGAAAGGGATTATTAGAGATTTCTCACGAAATAATAGAAATGTAAAGCACTTTGCCACATAGATAATGGAAAAGCAGTCTTACTGTATCATTCACATTTATTTCAGTACAAATCCTTTTGTTAGAAATAGGCAGAAGATCATGGATTCCAGAAACAATGGTTGTACCCAACCAGAGTGTCAGGGTTTTTATTTAATTCTTGTGAAACCAAAAATATTTGAGACCATGTAATTGAGTCAGCTTTATTAGCAAGTAGAACATGTTGATCTCAGGTTAATAAATTCTAACTAATTATTGATTCAATTATTCAATAACACACTGAATATGTCATCTTTTTCTCTCCCAATTTTGGATCAGATTACTGGAGCAGTTGAAGGAAATTTCTATCTTGAAAAACTTTAATGTCATAGAATCATTTTAGCTTATGTTACAGAGAGCAATAGGATATAGGGAAGATGGATTTTGAGAAAGTGGAACCTAGGACCAAGGACCATTGCACAATGTGTGAGAGTAATAATCTAACTCACATGTTCACACACATGTATACACAATTACAATTTTTTTTTTTCAGATGGAGTATCTACTTATAAATATCCCTCATCTAGAATTGAAGGTGGTTTAGGGTTTTTTGAGCTTCCAGCTTCCAAAAGACTTCTAGGACTGTGCATCATTAGTTCTGGATTACTTATTTTGATCAACTCATTATTCAGTTTATTGGTGATTTATATATTTTGTGTTTCTTCTTTTTCTCACTATGTGGTCTCCTCTGGATGGAAAATAAAGATTGCTGTGTCCACTGTATCCTGGCCTGCTTGTTCTGTGAATTCCTGACCCTCTGCAATATTGTCCTGGGACAAGCTTCATGTGGTATCTGCACCTCAGAAGCCTGCTGCTGTTGCTGTGGAGATGAAATGGGGGATGACTGTAACTGCCCTTGTGACATGGATTGTGGCATCATGGATGCCTGTTGCGAATCGTCAGACTGTTTGGAAATCTGTATGGAATGCTGTGGAATTTGTTTTCCTTCATAAATATTTATCTTTTGTTTGTGTTAAAACTGGAAAAAAATTTTTAAAATTGTTAAGAAAAGCACAAGGTAAGATTCTTATGAAGCAAGCAACCAAGTATTTGCTCTGTCAGTGCATTTAAAGTAATCTCTAAAATCTTTTTCCTCTAACCAAATCTACATGGTTTAAATATGTGAAATTTTAACTACTTGTAAACTTCTTAATAGAAAACAATGACTAAGAGACATTTTGACCAAAAAAAAGCAAAATATCTCCCCCTTTTCATACATATTTCTATTTCTTTTAATCATTCGCAAAAATTTCTCTCTCTAAATGTATTATTTCTCAGTGTGTACTAAAACCAGACTTTTTTTTATGTGTACCTATCAATGGTTAACAGTAAACATTTTTACTTTAAACTTTGGGAAACAAATCCAAACAATAGTCGGGCACCCAGTGTTTATCTTCATGCTCCGTTTTCCACTTTCTCCATTTGTTCAACGGACATTGATTGCCTACTGTGTATCATCTCTTGCTGAGATGCAGAGATGGATGTCATTCAGTTTTCAACCACAAGAGGATACATTTTAGCAGAGGAGAGAGACCTGTAAAAAATGAACCACAAGGCATACCAAAGTGAGGATTATGAGAAAGAGACTCAAAAAGCCATAGGAATAAACAGAAAAGAACAGCTAATATCTAAGGAATATTTAGAAGGCTTCAAGCAGAATGTGACTTTTGAGGAAGCCTCTTGATTCATCTGCTGCTTGAGTGATTATTTAGATTTAGAACAAAGTTTTAGGTGAATAGCCTGAACAGTGTGTGCCCTTAAGGGAAAATGCAGTTAAAAGAAAAATGCCTTAAGTATGTATTTTCTTTAGTTGTAGGACTATAGCTTTAAAAAAGCTATAAAATTTAACTAAAATATTCATTTTTACACATAATTTAAAAGTTGTAATAAACTTTTGGATAAAAACCTAAGGCCTTATAAAACAAGCTATATTTTATAAAGAATGTGAAGTAGTTTTGACAAATTACACTTAAATTAAGAGATTTTTTAATGTTACAATACCAGTATTTTGATTTTGTTTTATTCAAAAGTTTTATCTTTTAATCTGAGAGCTGTGTGTATTGTTTTTTAAGGGAGAGGTTGCATGTTTGTTTTGGTTTGTGTCTGAAGCAATGTTATGTTTTATACACAGTTAATCTTTAATACAAGCCATTGCAAACAATGGGAGTCACAACATCCACTACTGTGACCAAATTTTAGTGTTGCAATTTTATGATAAATTGACCTAATATGATATGTTATGAAACCTTAAGTGTACAAAAATAAGTCAATTATACAACTAACTATACAGTTATTGAGATATAGACTTTGTGTTGCACAGATAAAAGGAAGAGGAAATCTTCACGCTATGTACGCTCCTAAGTTTGATCTTCCCAGAGTTGTAGTTTGGTTTGATTTAATGTAATGTCTTGTGGAAATGCTAAAAATATACTTTAGATTAATAGTTACTTTCAATTTTTCTGTTTGAAAATCAAAATACTTATAAAAACAAATGTGTTTTTTTAGGAAGCTTTTAGCAAACCTAGCCTTTTAAGAGAGGTTTTAAATCTAAAACGTGACAATACCAGCTATGTTTTCTTCTTTAAGATGAAACCTAGTTTCTACTTATAAATATTTACTTAAAGGGCTTAAAAACAAAGTTAGCAAATTCTTGAATCCCCTGTTTATACACATGCACACATAACTTTAAATGTTCTGGTTTAAATAGAATTCTAGTAAACATCTGTCTTTCTCTTCCTTGTCTGAAGAATGTGTTTCGATTGTTACATCAAATATAACAACATCTTTGTACTATTTCTTACTAACCAGAATCTGAATATTTACCTATACCCAGCATTACCTTAGGCATATATATTAGGAAGTAAAACTGTCATCTGTGTATTGACATACAAAGCTTTCTAATGGACCTGAAATTGTTGAACTATTTCACTTTTTATCCTGAAAAAAATTTCAACTAAATGGTTTGTCTGGTATCTAAATACAGTCTGCTACTATTCATAATAAAAATATTAACACTTTTAAATAATATTTCTCCATAAGAGAGAACACTAATAAAATATTCTTATTTTCATATTTGTACCAATAGTACTTTTCCTCTATTGTCTACTTTGCAGTTGTTCTATAAAAAAACTTATTATTTTTTAAAATTAAAGTAGGCAAATGTGAAAATAGTTACCATATATTTTAGAATTTTTGTATGTAAAATGTTTTGTTGAATTATATGGCTATCTTGACAAAGTGCTAAAATTTATAGTTGTAGATTTGGTCTCTTTTTAAATATGGAAACTTAATCTTAAATATTTTTAAACTCAACCTGTATTATCCTGAATATATTTTTTTGAAATAATAAAAATGACCTCTTGTGCTTCAGAATATTTTCTGGATATGTACTCAGTGATATTTGAACAAATTCAACTATAATTTTAAAACCCAAGGCTTTTATCTTGTTACTTCCCTTTTTGAAGTTTTTCTAGGCTCCTTATATAAATCACATGACTCAACATGCATAATAAACTTGAAAGACTCAGACTAGTTTATATTGCAAGTCACAGTTGACATATGATTTCAAAACAAAATATTTTTTAAATGTTCATAATAAGTCAAAATTTAAGTTTGTACCTTTTTTTAGTAACATGTTTTCATTTCTTTGCTTTGGAATTATCTCCCAACTTATAAAAATTAAGGTAATTTAGAAAAAAACATTTTATTGATTATGCTATTACAGTTATCCCAATGTTTCCCATTTTGCCCCCCTCCACCCAGTATCTCTCCTTCCCTCAATTAGTCCACCCTCCTTTAGTTCATGTCCATGGGTTGGGCATATAAGTTCTTCAGCTTCTCTATTTCCTATACTATTCTTAACACCACCACCCCACCTATTTTGTACCTACAAATTATTCTTCTTATTCCCTGCAACTTTTCTCCCATTCTCCCCTTCCCCCTACCAGCTGATAACCCTCCAAATGATTTCCGTATCTATGATTCTGTTCCAGTTCTGGTTGCTTGCTTAGTTTTTTATTTGTTTGTTTTTTATTTTTTATTCAGTCGTTGATAGTTGTGAATTGGTTGCTATTTTAATGTTCATAGTTTTGATCTTTCTTTTAAATACATTCCTTTAACATTTTATGTAATAACAGCTTGGTGGTGAAGAACTCCTTTAGCTGTACCTTGTCTTGGAAGCACCTTATCTACCCTCTCATTCTAAATGATAGCTTTGCTGGATAGAGTAATCTAGATTGTGGGTCCTTGCTTTTCATCACTTTGAATACTTTTTGCTAGTCCCTTCTTGATTGCAAAGTTTCTTTTGAGAAGTCAGCTGACAGTCTTATGGAAACTCCTTTGTAGGTAACTCTCTTCTTTTCTCTTGCTGCTTTTAAGATTCTTTAACTTCAACCTTTGGCATTTTAATTATGATGTGTCTTAGTGTGGTCCTCTTTGGGTCCAACTTGTTTGGAACTCTGTGCTTTCTAGACTTGTATGTCTATTTCTTTCACCAAAGTAGGAAGGTTTTCTTTCATTATTTTCTCAAATAAACTTTCAGTTTCTTGCTGTTACTCTTCTCCTCCTGGCATTCCAATGATTCATATGTTGGTATATTTGAAGATGTCCCAGAGGCTTTTACGCTATCCTCATTAAAAAAAATTTTTTTTCTTCTTGCTCTCTGGTTGAATGCTTATATCGTCCTTATGTTCCAAATTGTTGATTTGAATCCTAGCTTCATCCCCTCAACTGTTGGTTCCCTGTAGATTTTTCTTTATTTCACTTAGTGGAAACTTCATTTCTTCCCGGGTCTTTTTTATCTGTTGCCGTACTCCTTGAACATCCTGATCATCAGTGCTTTGAACTCTCTATCTGATAGGTTGGTTATCTCCATTTCAATTTAGGTCTTTTTATGGGGTTGTATTCTGTTCTTTCATTTGGACTACATACCTTTGTTTCCTCAATTTGCCATCCTCCCTGTGTTTGTTTCTGTGGTTTAGGTAGAGCTGCTTTGACTATCTGTCTTAGCATGGCCTATTGTAGAAAAAGCAGCTGTAAATTGTGTAGGGTGGAGCATTAGGTAATTACCAGGACGGGGCAACCCGCTTCACCACTTTGTGGCTCTGTGTGGGAGGTAGGGCTCAGACAGGGAACAGTGCCACTGCCTGCCTTCTGGAGGTTTGTTTAGCACTCACCCCATTTCCAGTCACTTCACCAACTGCCCGTATGCAACTGGAGCCCTTCCAGTGGTTGCCCTGGTGCTGAATCCAAGAGTGGATGGGTTTGTGTGTGTTCTAAGACCTTGCAGTGCCCTTTAGGAGGGGCCTTCTGAAAATCTGGCAGTTCCTTCTTCTACCCCTATCCCCACTGGTTTTTACAGCCAAAAGTTGTGGGGATTTATCTTCCCAGTCCTAGAACCCTGGGCTGTACAGTCTGGCCTGGGGCTAGGATCGATGGTTCCCAAGATATCCCTCCCAGGTTTTATCCGCTACAGTGAATGTGGGACTGCCCATTCTGCCACTGCCATCACCTCACCGTGCCACCCTGCATTCCCTTGCTTCTCTGCCTGTCTCCACATCTCTGTCGCTCCAACCCATCTGGATGAATCCTTGTTTAAATCCTTGGTTTTCAGACCTCTATACAGTTCAATTTTCTGACAGTTTTGGGCGTTGTTTTGAGGTTTAGTTGTAAATCTCTGTGGTCGGGTGAAGAGGTAAAGTGCATCTACCTACGCCTTCATCTTGACCAGAAGTCCGAGGTAATTTTTTATGCATCATAGATTAAACATGAATGATCTATGAAATTAGGTATTAGGTTTAATAAATTTCACCCAAAAGCAAAAGCAAGTCATCATTAGTATTTTCATCTAAGCTTTTTATTTGGCACAATTTTTAAGTAGCAGGAAAGTTTTTATAGTTAGCATTTAATCTACTCCATCACTTTAGAAGTCTTTTGATTTTGAAATATAATAATTTTATTTTTTGTTTCCTTATAGTATATCAACTATATCCAATTTTCTCGCCTAAAATAGTCAGTGTTTCTCTGAATAGTTCAAGGAGTAACCAAGGCAACCTTATGTAATAACATTCCATTCTTTATCTATACAAACTATCAGTGCCCTAGATTCCAATGCTGTAAATGTCAACGTCAGTTCCTAACATAAATAAGACTCAAGTCCAGAGGCTTTGTGGCTTACCCTCTTGAATTCCAGTTCAAATGCTTTGATTTACCCAACCACCTAGTGAATAAGTTTATGTATTAATAAGGTTATTTTTTCAAATTATTCAAGACTGTGTGCCCTCTCCAATTATTTGTGATTTGTGGGCCTGTAGTATTTTTACATCTAATCTGACAGGCAAGATAAAATTTCATCAAATACTAAAATAGCATTTTTCTCTTTAATGTAATAAAGCATACCACTTTTTTTGTTTGTTTTCAAAGGTGGTTAAGATTGATAGATTTATTCCACACTTAATATTTTTAAATTAAAGATTAGGTACTACAAAGAAAGTCCTTTTAACCATTTTCATGCCCCACTATAACCGGTAACTTTTTAGTGACTTTTCTCTAGGTACCTCAAAAGAGTCAGATAACACTCAAGAAGTTTCAACCTAGGAAAGAAGTTTGGCACTTCCCATGAGAAAAATCTTAATTTCAACAGTGACACTACTAATATTTACTTGCTTATCTAAGGTTCCTTGTAGAGGTTTTGGTTAAAATGTAAGGGGTTGTAGAGAAGGGGTGAGATTGTTATACTGCCCTAATGTGGAGGGTGGTTTTTGCAAAAACTATCACTTGATGACAAATAAGTAAATCAAAATTTATATTCACATTGCAAAATACCTAATGAATAGTGGCCACTTACCCTGCTTTAAATGACTGGAAATTAAAATATTGTACAAGTAATCAAATTTTAATTAAGTCAATACTCAATCTGGAGGTAAAAAAGAATTGTAAGAAAAGCCACAGCCAAACCCCACCTAGAAAGTAGGATCTCTAGGCAAGAAAAAATCAGTACCACCCCATTCTTCATAGAACTTGAACAATAGTGTAACATTTCCCACTGGGGCTACAACTATACCTCCCAACCTGCCAGATGTCAATAATAAATAGTTTCCTGTTTTCCAACTGACTTGGCTAGTAGTTCTAATTCCATTTTTGACCTTTATTTATGTCCTTTATGCCTTACTTCAGTGCTGTCACTAAAGGATTCCTGAATTTTGTTGTGAAATGACCATGAAGAAATAATTTTAGATAACCATCCTTTAGCACATTACCAACATGGGGTATAGATATATATATATGTTAAAAACAAAATATAGTTCTGCAATTAAGTGTTCACTTCCAGGCAGATCTTTGTGTGAGTTTCAGTAGAGAATGCAATTTTTAGGAAAATAGTGAAAAGCAAATTCAAACAAATTCTAAGTTTAGCTTGAAAAATTGAAAAGGTTCTTAAGTTCTGTCTGATGCATAAAGGGATAGAAGAAAAGGAATTACATTCCAAAGCCAAGAAAGAGAGTGTACAAAAGCAGTTGATTCACTTGACATAGTTCATAGCCTTTCACAAAAGAATAAAAGCCTGTTGAGCAGGGAACCAAAGGATCTCATTATAGGATGAAGCAAAGCCATATTAAAGCTTGTGCACTAGTAACTATGTCTAAAAACAGCCTGCTGTTTTATATTGAACCCATACATTTCTTAACTTGGTAGGTCGCTGTGTAAAGAGGTACAGAGCCTGTCTGCTGGATGCTATGCCAATTACAGATGTGGTGGAGTAGTATCAAACACCTACAAATAGTTAGGATTTCCAGCAATCTACAGTGAAACAAAAGTTTTAAAATGTAATCTCAAAACCTAGAAAGCACAGTTCATCCTGTGTGTCTGACTCTTAGAGTCCTGAGATCACCTTTGTTATATAATTTAATGTGGATGCCTCAATCAGAATGCATGTTCTTTCAAGGAATGAATAGTGACTGAGATAAGGAGAATATCTTTCAAAAGTAACAACTTCAGATGACAAGGCATCTGTGATCAGCTCTGCAGAAACTGTGTTTTATTGGTGTTGAGGTGAAGGAGGAGGAAGATACACATACACATTGTATTGGATTTTGTTAGATCAACAGGAAGAATAATTGGACATATTTACACAATTACACTTTAGTTAACTATTGTGCCAAATTAACTATAATACATATTCTGGTAAAAGGTAAAGTAAATTGCAATCCAAAAGCAATTTTACCTAATTGTTCCCAAATTAGTTTATAAAATTAAATTCTAATCACCAAAGAAAATGAAACAATGGTGAGAATCAGACCTACAGATTAGTTAAAGCAAAGATATGCATTTCTTTTATTCAAACTCATTGCTTAAAAAAGAACAAATCCATCATCTTGAAATCTGACTTGTAGGTTGACATTAAAAATAATATGAGTAGAATTTTCAGTGGGGTAAGCACAAAACTAGTTCAAGTTGTGTCACTCTCAATTACTGTACTCAAGTGGTGTGCCCATTAAAATTCCCACTTGTGGGTTTTTCTCACTATGCAAATGGGGTCATTACCTGGAGAATGTAATTGGTTATGACACTGGGAGTAAGACTTTTCCTTTCAAAATAAACCTATCCACGCACATATTCACTAGAAATTTGATTGTTATATATACATTGGATTGTTTTGCTCTCTAAATATTTACTAAAATTAGACTCTTTGTTTACTTTTTTCAAATAACTCAAAGTGGATCCCAATTAATTCGATACGGTTTTATTTATTAATCTATAAGGCTAGTTGGAATGAATCTTTTGTAAGTCATACTATCAAAATATTATAAGAAAACTTTTTATATTTCACGCCACCCATCATGCATGGATGCATTTCTTGTAAATAGCATTCTAGAGGCTTCTCCCATTTTTCTCCATTTTTGTCCCTTTAAAAACAGTACAGCTGCCTTTTGGATATATAATATATATACAGTAATATTGCTAAGGAGCCATGCCTATAGTACTTGCAAGGTCTTTATATGCATTGATAAAGTGGGATAAGGTTATTGTCAGAATTAGTTCTAGAGGCACTTCTACCAAGAGCCAGGAGACAACTGAATTTAAGAACAAATATCCGGACTTATCAGGGCAATCACTTCATAGGATATATGAATGTCTAATCACTATATTGTATACCTGAATATAATATCATATGTCAATATCATATGAAAAATACACTTAAAAAAATAAAAATAACAGACAATAAATCAGTGTAAAAATTGTAGCTCTC
Source organism: Carollia perspicillata (assembly GCA_004027735.1). NCBI lineage: Eukaryota > Metazoa > Chordata > Mammalia > Chiroptera > Phyllostomidae > Carollia > Carollia perspicillata. The sequence goes on along the minus strand of PVKM010012211.1, from coordinate 10,186 downwards.
CAGACATCTACCATTTGTTTCATTGATTGTAGTGATTTCAATTAAAGAAAACCTGAGTTTATAGCTACCCTAACAAGAATATTGATAATGTCCTGAATGTAAAATGAACACTGAGATTACAGTGTGGTTTGGTGTATATAATATTAAACTGGGACTGGTGATTTCTGGGGTGGGGGGATATAAGGAAACTAAATGGTTGTGGAAAAAAATGCAATATTGATTTAAAAAAAGGTTGGAAATCACTTCTATTCCATTTCCCTGATGTGGTCGTCTAATGTTGACTATCTTCATTGTCATGCAGCCTACCATCTGAAGGGGTGGTATGTTTCATTATTGAGCCAATAGAAAGTGTTATAATTTTTTCAAATGTTAATAATAAACTAGACAATCAGAAATTTAGTTCCCAGAAACTCACTCTCCCACTAGTTCCCAGGGTTAACTTAAGGTGGGGTTGGGATCGCCATAGTATTAATGATATAGTCTCAGGGAAGCTCTAACAATTCCTTGAAAAAGAGAGCTATGCATTCTAAATTTTTATTATTATACCTAGTCATATGACAAGTATATGCTTTATCACTAGCTTAGCTGAACCTAAAGATAATATTTTCCTTTAATGTAAAAAGGAATTTTCTAAAAGCAAAGAAAAAATAATTCAAGGGTTATAGAAGAAGAAATACTACAAATTCATAACTATTGAACAGGATTTTTAACATCTGTAACTATGGGAAATTTCCCATAGAATATCAAATATGGATCCAAGTCTCTAGCATTCATTTTTCTATGATATTTCTAATTGTGCCCAGAGGATAAAACGGAGTTGGTGCATCCAATAAATATAATAATTTACATGCATGAAGTTCTCTTTGAAGTTAATAGGACCTATGGAAAGGGGAGTATGCACCACAAAAACGGAGTGCAGCAGAATATAGTTCTTTCTTTTTAATATGCAATGGTATTGTGACACATTAGGATTTTCTTACTGCTTATCTCTTTTTTGTAAGTGATGTTTAAGTTGGAGTTGAGCAAAGTGTTCCATGTGTAGAGGAAAGATAGCCAAAAAGAGAGGATGTTATGATTGGCAAATATATATACTCAGAGACCAGCTTTGTAAGATAATATCCCAAAGTGATAGTGCCTGACATTTGTTGAGCTTGTTTAACTTTTCAAGAGGAAACCATATCCGTTTTCTCATTTGATCTTCAGAACCCTATGATTTATTTAGGATATATGTTTTTACTTTCACTTTACAGATGAAAAAATTAGGGTAGATTTTGTAAGTTTATTTTCTTAAGTAACACAGTTCCTAATAGACGTATGAAACCTGTCTCACATCTTTCCAATAAAATGGTATATTGCTTAAGTTATCTTACATATAACAATATAGTAAACTATTTAATCACCACTGCTCAGCTTGAAGCTGAGGTGGAGATGTGGAGATTTGAAGTCTGGCCTGCTCTGTCTCTTGTCTCCCATCTTTTCTACCCTGACTGGGTATCTTGGTGTGTCTGTAAGGGAGACTGAATTTATAGCTATTGTGCTACTTCTCTCTTATTGCATGCATTGACCTAAAATTTCTCATTGTCCTGTGACTACTTATCAATGATTATGTTTTTATTCCCAAGACGGATGAGGAGTCAAGAGTTAGATATTCTTTCCATGACTGTTTGCCTGTCATTCTCCATTTGTCCCTGCAGATAGGTTCAGTGTCTCTGTTTACTCTGCCCCGGGCTCTCTTGCTTTCTGATTCACAGTTAGATCTGCTTGATGACACATACAGGAATTGAGAAGGTGGGAGGATAGAGAGAGGGCAAAGTACTGATTTCCACCCACTCACTGTTGCGCAGTGATTTTCCACAAGCTGTTTTCCAGACAAGGGGCTCCTGTCCAACAGCTGCTGTCCCACAGCTACAGCTCCCTGCTGTTGCCCCTTCAGACTTAGAGAAGTAATGTCTCCTACACTGTTACTTGTTCCCGATACTTCACATTCCCTATTTGGTTACCTTGCAACTGATTGTTCCTCTATAAACAGTCACTTTCATCATATACTCTTCAATTAAGCCTTTTGAATGAGCCATCTGTTCCCTGCCAGTACTGTCTGCTGAGGTACTAAGGAAGAATGAGTTTGTGTGTACACAAATATACATGTTGTCTGAATCCCATCTTGTTAATATGTATTTCAAATACCTATCAAAATAATGTAAATCCTTGTGGTCTCTTAGATGTTTGTCTCTATGACATGGACAGTTAGTCAAATCTAATATCACAAGAGCTACACTAGACACTCCAGAAATTTACTTAGCCATTCTATGTTCAATGCTCACATATTTCCATGCTAAAATTTAACACTACTAACAAGATGGGGATGGGAGAGGTAAGAAAAGAGGGTATCCAAAGTTTACAACTGAGTTTAGAAAGCTTTAGGGTCCTTAGAGTGATGATGTTTTTCTTAGTTCTGACAACATGAAATTATTCAACCATGATTATCAACATAAACAAAAACATAACAGAAATTTGAACCTGGAAATTAATCCCTCTGGAAATGTTCATTTGGTGATCCTATATGAATGTAACTAATAGTGTTAGAAAAGTTTATTATGACATCTCTAGGCCTTCAGAATTAAATAGTTCTAAGCTTAGGTCTGGTTTTATCCTTAGACAGCCAGTTCAACCCTAAATTAGTAAACTGGCAATATTTTAATGGACATCTCAAATATCCAATCTGTTGGATGAGGAATATTTACTAGTCACCTTTTTGTGCCAGACTATGTGCTGGGACTAGTGATATCAAGGTGTCCATCGACAAGTTCTCAGTTGACAGAAAGAAAGAGAGAGAATATGAACATTTACTTTATAGAATTAAAGAGTTATAATAAAGACAGGTATAGCCCTTGCTGGTGTGGCTCAGTAGATTTAGCATTGGACTGTGAACCAAAGGGTTGCCGGTTTGATTCCCAGTCAGGGCACATGCCTGGGTTGCAGACCAGGTCCCTAGTAGGGGGTGTTTGAGAGACAACCACACACTGATGCTTCTTTACTTCTCTCCTTCCCTTCCCCTCTCTAAAAATAAATAAATAAAATTTAAAAAGGTATAATTGTTAAGAGAACAGAGAGGTGAGAGTGAATAAAGCTACCTAGGAGAGTCAGGAAGCTTTCCCAGTAGAAAGAGATAATATTTATGTGTATGTTCTGAAGTTGCATTACTGTTGGAAAACATACAGAATAGAGGGTGATGGGAATAAGCTGAACTGAGTTCAATGAGGCAGCACCTTAAGTGCCTTGCTGATGACTTTTGAACTCTGACCTGTAGCAATGTGAAACCGTCTAAGAATTATAATCAAGAAAATAGTGAGATCGTATATATGTTTTGAGAGGGACATCAGTATGAGTGATGGACTAGTGGAGATCAAAACTAAATTTGAGTAGGCAAGTTAAAAGATTGTTGCATTCATTTACACAAAAGATGGTGATAGGAGACTTGAGATGGTGAGCATGTGATACAGATGATATGTTATAGAATTGTATTAATATTTCTATGTAATTTTATTAACCAATGTCACTGCAATAAATTCAAAATTTTTATGTCAAGATTTGTTTATTATTACAACATAAACTATTAGTTGTATAGACTACAGAAAATGCATCTACTGAAAATCATTTCATCAATGGATTTTTTAAAATTTTGAAAAATAAAGAATTTCCATTTTCAGACTTAAATTTGATGTATTTTTGAGGCACTTTCTCCCAGTTCTATTTTATAGGCCAGTTATTCATGTCTTGTGTTTATTTTTATAAATCTCATGCAGTGTTCTACCATATATAGCATGGTAGAACCATATATTCCAATTGGTATACCATATATACCAATGGTGCCATATATACCATTACCATGGTAATTTACCATATATACATAATCAACAAAAGAAAAAAGCAAACAAAATATAACCAGAGACATTGAAATTAAGAACAATCTAACAATAGCCAGAGGGGAGGGGAGAAGGGACAGTGGGGAACTTGTCAGAGGGTACAGAGGGGAGTGGGGAAGGGTTTTCAGGAACAACTATAAAGGATACATAGACAAATTTAATTTTAAAAAGTAGAGAAAAGTAAATTAAACTAATTTTTAAGATTTTATTTATTTATTTATTTGTTTGTTTGTTTATTTATTTATTTTCATTACCATTTATATCCTTTATACCCCACTCCATTCTGCAATCACCACTCTGTTGTCCATGTCCAAGCATCTTTTCCTTTTTACTCAATCCCCCCATTCCTATTAGAAAAACAATGAGGGCCTAAACTAAGGCACTGACTGTGGAGAAGTAAATTAAGTACATTTCCAGAAGAAAGCTAAAAAGTGACCGAAGAGATGTTAAATGTCCCTGATGTTTGCATACAAAATCAATGGTATGAATGTTATACAAAAGTTTTAAAGTACATTCATGTTTCAGGCCACAGATGTTATGGTTTTATTAAGTGAGATAATGAATCTGAAGAAACTTATAAACAGTTTCACCAATATTAGGGAATTTCATCAGAATTCTATTTAGGGTTTACATGGTGGTAATGGTAGTATATATGGTGTTCAGGTGGGTGAACTAGTGAGATAAATGCAGAGTAAAATCTTCCAGTTCTCCAGTATGCTAGTGATATCTGTTAATATACATAAACCAGGGGGTGGGGGAAATAACTGAGAGGAAGACAGAAGCCAGAAGACAAAGACAAAGGATCTCCATGGTATCTGGCCTTTGAAAGGTTGTTCGTTTACATCATCATTGAATTAATAAATGAATAAACAAATTAATATATATGCATGTATATAGCATGAATAACTTAATGTGTGATATTGGATATGTATTATCACAATACACAGGTTAATAATTATTAACATAAGAACTGAAAGAGAAGAGAATATCCACTGCACTATAACCACAAAGTTTGATAGATTTTAAGAAAATTGACAGATCACTAACGAATTACTGATTACTAACTGATTGGTTAAATGAATTATTCCCTCTGGCTAAATGACCAAATCCAATCCAGTCATAAGTGTTAAGTAATGTATGACCCAAATCTCTTTGGTTGGCCTCCAGCAGCTCAAAAACAGTGAATAAATCTTCCAAAGTTATATTCTTGTCAGCCTTTATCTTTTTGTGCAACATGATTCAAATTTTCAATTGAGCATGTTCTCAGTTTTGTGTTAGTGTGGGATGGTGTTTACCAGTCTCAAGAGGTTGCCTGATTTGTTTTAAGTTCTGTGCATCACACATTGTGTTTCTTTGCTTCTAGTAGAATGACTCAATTCTGCTTTAACTCTTTCATTTTGCACCAAAAAATAACAAAAGTATCATAAAATTCTGTTTTCTTAAAAATTAATTATGCTAAACTGTAAATATTTAAATCCACAGTGCAAGTACTAATAACATTTCAAGAAGGTTTTGCAAATTATAGGTGCTTACTAAGGATAATAAGGGAGAAGGGGAGTCACCTGAGCAAAGGAAACTACATGGGTTCTTTTTGTCCCCAGTGGCTGAGGCTGGTACAATACAGCTGACCATACAGAAGTCTTATTTGCATCTAGTAACTGTATTATAAAATACAAGCTGAAGGCTTTTATCTGTTCATGAAACTATTTATTAATTTTTGACAGTAGGGAGGACAAGGCAAAGGAAATCCAAATCATAATATGAAAACTTAAATTGGCCATTTTTTTTTAACGTTGTATATTCTGATCTGTGAGTGTTTTTGTTTTCAGTGAACATGTCATAGAATAAAAGGAGTCACATACTGAGGCTTTCATATACTAAAAAGTCAAAAGGTTGCCATTCATCTGGATTACATTTTCTTTTAAAACACTTTTTAAATGTTCTTTGACCTATAATATGATAAATTGTACTGAAGTATATAGGTGGTACAAATAATTAGGCAGAGGTTATTCCCAAACAGACATCTTTTTAAAATATTTCACCCTGGCTGGTGTAGCTCTGTGGATTGAGCGTGGGCTGTGAACCAAAGGATCGCTGTTTGATTCCCAGTCAGGGCACATGCCTGGGTTTCAGGCCAGGTACCAGCAAGGGACGCACGAGAGGCAACCATACATTGATATTTCTCTCCCTCTCTCTTTCCCTTCCCCTCTAAAGATAAATAAATAAAATCTTTAAAAAAATATTTCAATGTTCAATATTGTCATTTTAATAATTTCTTCTTTAAAGAAAAGTGTTCAAGAGAAGTACTATATGATTTCACTAATATGTGGAATCTAAAAAACAAGCAATAAACCCTGAATAAACAAAACTAGACTGATAAACATAGAACAAACTGATGGTTGCCGGGGAAGAAGGGTGGTGTTGGAGTTGGACAAAACAGGAAAAGTAGTGTCAAGAGGTACACACTTCTAGTTATAGGATAAACAAATCATTACAATATAATGTACAGGCACGGGGTGTATGGACAATAGTATTGTATTAACTTGCATGGTGACAGATGGAAAGTAGATTTATTTATTGTGGTGATCATTTCTTAATGTATATAGAGGTTGAATCATTATTTTGTATACTTGAAACTAATATAATAGTGCCTTGTTAATTATACCTCAGTTAAAAAAAAGAGCATTTGCCTAGGACAAATTATTCTTTGCATAGGGAGCAAAGTTAATATTTAAGGGAAAATATTTTAAATTTATGCTTTCTTAAATTTCCAAAAATATATGATTTTGAAAGGAGTCAAAATGTCTGCATATCTTTGTGATGAAAAATTACATTCTTTTCTATTGATGTATGCACTAAAAAATTCCCATTATTTGGAATTGAGATATGGTCTTACAAAAGTTTTTCTAAATGAAAATATACAGTAGGGTAATACATTGCACAATTACATTCTGAGTTTGCATTAGTAAAGTACATTTACTTAAAAATTACATTTATAAGTTTTACAACTGAAAGAAGCACTGTAGTTGTCATGTATTACAGTATACACAATTTGATTGTTACAGAGCAGAAATCTGCCAGAAACATTTCAGCTTAGCATGAAGAATTTACCTTAGCTCTTCCAAAAATCATATCACAATGCCAAATATTGCTTTGAATATATGTTGAAAAACAGAAATAAATTTGTTGAGGTAAAGTTTCAAATTCACTCAGAATCATGTCATTACCTGGCTAGGCACATATGAGTTCAGGATACTCCAAGGGAATTTTGTCAATACGAATGTCACTCAGTTAATCAGAACAGCTAAAGAAAAGAATTATTGATTGTGGGTGATACAAGGAGTTTATAAGAATCACAGCAAGGACTCTAGTATACTCAATGTACGTAAGAATATAAAGATATTTATAACATGTTTGTTTTCTAAGCCACTTAAATGTATTTCATATGGGAAGTTATTTGCAGCCCATTTTTATGCTTAATGGTAAACTTCCTTGAAGATTTAACTGAACTCTAACTAATGGAGGTCATATTTGCCCCAAAATACCTAATTGTAGAGATTGTTTGCTCAAATGGTGTAATTTATACTTTCCTAGTGTGTGAAGTACAAGGTTGCAGCAGGAGATGCAAACAATTGGAAAATTGTTCCATAACAACTTAAGAACCATTGACAAGTTCACTTCCAGTGCCTTTGGGAGCACAGATAGGCCATAGTCTTCTCTACAGCCTACCTTGTTGCCAGGGGAAATTTTACTGTGATTTCTTGAAAGACCTATTGATTCTGTCAAGAATTTTCTGAGCACTTTGGAAAGATTTTATGGAGTACAAATGACTACATGATAGGCTTCTTATATCCATAGCAACTTTTAGTCTAAGATGCAGAATAAAGACTAAAGACTTCTGCCTTAATAATACAAAAGAACCACATCCACATAGGCAAGATTGTGTGCAAAGTTCACAGTTTAACTAACATAAAATTCAGCTGCTGCTTTCATTTGAGAAATGTGGCAGATAAAAGCAGTTTCAATATGCACCATTGCATTAATGTAGATGTAGCACAGACATATTAAATTTTTTCCTCTGAACACCATGCTCCAAGAAAGTAGTAAAAGTAGTTTGTTTGCATGACACTGATTTGACATGTAGTCTGAGAAATATATGAAATGTTGTATTTTTAAAGGACTTGGCTTATGAAAAGTCATATTTGAGAGTGTGGAATCAATTCACAGGGATAATTTATAGTCTAGGAACTTGTCCAAGGTAATGGAAAAACTCTTATATATATAAAGTTATGACATAATAAATATTAATAACCTATACTAAACTTCATCAAGGGAGAATAATAAAAAAATCAAACAGTCGCTTTCCAAGTTTATATCTGCAACATATCAATAGTATTCACTTAGCTTAAAACTTGTCTTGATCTCATTTTCCAGTTTCTCTTTTATATCTTCTTGTTGCTTCCAATTCAATTAGAAATGTAAATTTCTATTATAGACAGATTAGCTACATATACAAAAATAAGGTCTAGCATAAAAAGATCCCAGAAAAACAATAAAGTTTTTATGATTGTCAAAAAAACAAGGATATATTCTCATTGCATGTAACCATCTATATCCTGAAAGAACATTAAGAATAACTGATTTGAAGAACATTTGCTGATGGTTCTCTAGCAAAACTTGACTATAACATAAGTAAAAGTATCATAGTTGTGTTATTCTAAGACACAGGTGGCAAACACAAGGCCTCTGGGCTGAACCTGGCTCTTTGTTTCTACCTGGTGGTAGTGCTGAGCTCTCGCTTCACTGATAAGGAGTACTTACATTTATACAGTCTTAAAATTACATTCGGCCCTTTGAAGGCAATCACAAAGCTGATGTGGCCCCGGGTGAAAATGAGTTTGACATTGCTGTTCTAAGAGGAGAAACCCATAGCAAAATAGCATAGATAAATAGAATACATGGTTAGGTAGAGAACAGATAAATACAATTATACTTTACTATGAAAATATTGACTGTGTATCTTAAAAAAAGGGCTTATAAAACATCAAATTGGGAAACAACAGGCTATCATACCAGTGCAGGGCAGTGGAAAAGAACACTGCACTCACAGGAAAAAATCTGTATTAGAACTACTGGAAACTTTTTAAGAAAAATATGAATTCATAAAGTTTGAATATCATAACAGGTCTGGTATCTCTCCAACATACGTTCCATATTAAAATCTTTTAAAGTTTCAAATCTTTTCTACTTACCTGCTGTGGTCTAGCCAGGAGAATTAATACTATAAATCAAATTAATTTCATCTGAAGTTACTTATATGATGAACTATGTTGAACTTTTTAATTGTGAAAGTTTCAGAGAATTTTTAGTGGCCTGATACCTGTGCATGGAGCTCCATCTTGGGCTTTCAGATCACATAAAACTGAGATACTCAGAAATTGATGTTCAACATCCTTTATTAGACATAGCCTGGAGAATCAAGATTATCAAAAGGAAGTTCTGGTTGTAAAACATTTTTTAAGTTGAAATTATTTAAATTACTTAACATTATTGTGTACATGATGCCTTTATGTAGACAGTAATAATGAAGGAATAATGAAGGAATAATGGAATAATGAAGGCTTGAGTTCAATCTAGGCTCTATTTGAATTTAAGCATAATATTGCATTTCTTAAACCTCATTCTGCTGCTCTATAAAATAAATAATAAAGTAAACAACACAGATTACAGAGGTATTGTGAGTATTAAATAGAAAATGTGTGCAAGATACCTAGGATAAAGTAAATGCTAATTAAATGAGTTACTAGAAAAGAAGAAAAATATCAGGAAGAAACTCTGTGATACAATCTAAGAAAAAAATATGGAAAGAAGAAAATAATAGTTTTCATTAGGCAATTATATGAGAGGACATTGAAAAGAGTTTGGATTTTTGTTGATCGTGCCAAGAAAAATCAAAGTACAGTGATTTGGTAGAAAAGATTGGGAGAATAGTAGGTTGTGGAGTAAAGTATTGATTATCAAAGTAGACACATACAAATTAGATCTCTCACTCAGTGGCAAGCTTTACAAATAATTTTAAGGATACCATCAATCAAAGCATAGGAGAAACAAAGAGGTATGGGATTTCCATACATCTTTCCTGGCTCTTCCTCCTACAGTAAAATATGCTATCTCTGGTCCAAAATGATATATGAGGCCTCCAAATAAGATTTTGCAAAGTTATCTGACATGTTTAAATTATGAAATATATCTATTTTATACCC